>PVIU01007857.1:0-86975 GCA_004026605.1 Ondatra zibethicus | reverse complement strand
ACTCTCTGAATGTGGCGGCGAAAGTTGGCAGATGGAGAACCCATCAACAATGACACCAGGACCTATCTCTTCTGCATGTATTAACTTTTTGAGAACCGAGTCTTTTTGAATGCACTCCTTCCTAGGCCAGGAGGGATGGGGGTGGGCCTTGGACTTCTAACAGGGCAGGGCACCATGCCCTCTTTCAAGGAAGAAGGGGAGGGAGGAGGGGTAGGGGGGTAGTGGGAGGAGACCGGGAGAAGGGGAAGAAAGGAAAAAAAATTTTTATTTCTTTAATTATGTTCTTGAATGGAAAAAATAAAACAAAACAATGTATGGAAAAATAAATAAATAAAAAAAGAAAAAAAAAGAATATCTTAATTGCCCAAATTCTAAAAAAAAAAAAC
This sequence comes from Ondatra zibethicus, assembly GCA_004026605.1. Taxonomy (NCBI): domain Eukaryota; kingdom Metazoa; phylum Chordata; class Mammalia; order Rodentia; family Cricetidae; genus Ondatra; species Ondatra zibethicus. The sequence continues at coordinate 86,589 of PVIU01007857.1, read as the reverse complement.
AAAAAAACAAAAAAATGTCAGGCCTGTCACGCAAAGAGGACTCTGTGGTACCAACTTTTCTCTTATTTACTTTTCTATTACTGTGATTTCACAATGACCAAGTCAAATTATAAAAAAAAAGGAAAAGAGTTCAATTTGGTTTCTTGTTTCAGAGGGTGAGAATCCATGGGGTGGAAATCTTTCTTTCTACAATTATTAATTTCCTTTAGTTGTTCATTTATGGTTGAGAGTACATAAAATTTTCCACCTTTCCCATTAGCATGCTCATTGATATTCTATTGCAACATTATTTATTCAACGTCCCCAATAAAGACTGTTTTGCTACAGGTTTCCTAGTATTCTGTGTAGTAAATCTTAGTTACTCCTCTTCCTTGACATTTTATGATCCATAGATTCGGGTGCTGTGATGTAGATTTATTCACTGGAACTGGGTCCATTGATCCCTGTATTGTGTCCAGCTGTGGGTTTCTATGATGGTCTCTGTTTACTCCTTTAATGAGTAGTTGTAGCTACACTTATTTAGTGCTGTAAGAAGACCTTTTTTTTTTTTTTTTTGGTTGTTCAAGATAGGGTTTTACTGTAGCTTTGGGTCCTGTCCTGAACTAGCTTTTGTAGACCAGGCTAGCCTCAAACTCATAGAGATCTGCCTGCCTCTGCCTCCTGAGTGCTGGTATTAAAGGCATGTGCCACCACCGCCCAGCAAGAATAATATTTATAATGGAGTAATGAACCATGTTGTTCTAGGAAAACAACTGTAGCAGATTGTTTTCTAACGTCCACTACCCCTTTATCCATGGAGAGTAGGATAAATTTCTAGTACTACGTGCAATGTTCCTGCTGTTGAGTGAGTGAACCTTATGTAGAGTTAGAGAATTTTTGGTTATCACCAACATGTAAGTGCCACCTAATGCACCTCTCCATATATCCTGCAATGCTAGTCCTCATTGAAGTTGATAGGTGTTGTAGTTGAGTAGGATTACTTAATTGCTTTCCCTCCTTTACAGTTTACATGGATTTTCTGAATTTAAAGAAGCTAGACTTCAGGAAAGAGATTTCTAGGTCTGATCTATGTCAAATCATTATGCCCTAAGTATGAATTGTCTTCAGCCATAAACAACCAATGACTCTCAATATCGGTATTGTTTTGGGAGTCACTTGGAGAACCCAAAAGAAGCATTGTCAAGGAGGTTTATCAGAGCTGATACTGGATTTTTTTGTCTATGGTTTCTATGGGGAGGTTTATGAGCATTCGTTAAAATGCTAGAAGTAACCATAGGAAGTACAATATAGCATACAGACCTAGGAAATGAATTTCTGAGCAGGACTTCATTCAACCAGAAATTAAGCCTAACAACTGACAAATAGGACCTCATAAAACTACAAAGCTTTTAGGCAATTAAGGAAACAACAAATGAGTGAAGAATAAATCCACAGAACATGAAAGAACGTTCTGTAGCTACACATCGGACATAGAATTGATATCCAGAATATGCAAAGAATTGAACAGCAAAACATGACAGTCAAAGAAGCAAATGACCCAACTAGGGGATTTAAACACAATTAGCAACAGAAGAAGTAGAAAGGGCTTGGGACACAGAGACAGGTGTGTTTCTGTGATTTTGAGGCCACCATGGTGTACATGAGTGAGTTTGAGGACAGGCAAAAGTTACACAAGGAAACCCTGACTTGAAAAGATTTAAAAAAAAAAAAAGGAAAGAAAAAAGTTTTGTACTAAGACAAAATCTTGTTCAGTTAACATTAAAGCATCCACTCTAAAAATGTGTGGAAAATCCTCAGAAATCTAAAACTAAATTTATAAAAATTACTATATAAGTCAGATAACCATTTCTTGGCATATACCCAGGTGATTTGACATCCTACTCCATAGGTACCTGCTTAAAAGTGTTCATTGCCACCCTATTCTGGATAGTGAGAAAACGGAAATAACATAAATGTCCTTGAACAGATAAAATGATAAGGATATGGTACATATATACAACGAGATATCAGCTTTAAATACAAATGAAATTTGCAATCAAAAAGATGGATGGAGAAATGATTATATTGATTCAATTAACCAAGACACTGGAAGATAAATACATCATATTCTTTCTCATATGCAGTTCCCAATTCCAAATCTTCAGATGTGAGAATACAACATGAAATAACCATCAAACCCCCAAAAATATTGTTGTGGAATATTTCTTTAAACTGTATGAAGAAGTGTGGCTTGTTTAATAAAGAGCTGAATGGCCAATAGCTATATAGGAGAAAATAGGCAGGATTTCTGGGGACAGAGAAAATTCTGGAAAGAACTGAGTCAGAGATACCAGTAAAACTCAGAACAAGCCAGACATATCAAATAAGAGACAAGAAAAAGTGATATGGTAAAATATAGATTAACCAAAACAGGTCAATTTGTACCAGCTTGCATTCCCACCAGCAAAGCAGAAATGTAGACCACTTCCTAAATATAACTGCAGCAGCACAGACACTGAGAGAAACAATTAAAAAATGGGACCTCCTGTAACTGAAAAGCTTCCGCAAAGCAAAAGACACGGTCAACAAGACAAAATGATAGCTTATAGAATCTTCACTAATCCCACATCAGGCAGAGGTCTGATCTCCAAAATACACAAAGAACTCAAGATATTGGTCATCAAAAGAATAATCAAATAAAAAATGGAGTAGAGACCTAAACAGAGAACTCTCAACAGAGGAATCTAAAATGGCTGAAAGACACTTAAGGAAATGTTCAACATCCTTAGCCATCAGAGAAATGCAAATCAAAACAATTCTGAGATTCCATCTTACATCTGTAAGAATGGCCAAGATCAAAAACACTGATGTCAAGTTATGCTGGAGAGGTTGTGGGGAAAAGGGAACACTCCTGGTGTGAATGCAAGTTGGTACAGCCCCTTTGGATGTCAGTGTGCTGATTTCTCAGAAAATTAGGAGACAACCTTCCATAAGTGCCACTAATACTACTTTTGGGTATATATCCAAAGGATGCTCAATTATGCCACAAGAACATCTGCTCAACTATGTTCATAGCAGCATTGTTTGCCATAGCCACAACCTGGAAACAACCTAAACGCCCCTCGACCAAAGAATGGACAAGGAAAATGTGATACATTTACACAACAGAAAAAATAATGGCATCACGAATTTTGCAGGAAAATGGATAGAGCTAGAAAACATTCTGAGTGAGGTAACCCAGACACAGAAAGACAATTATCACATGTACTCACTCATACGTGGTTTTTATACATAAAGCATAGAAAATCAGCCTACAAACCACAGTCCCAGAGAACTTAGATAACAATGAGGATACTAAGAGAGACTTACAAAGATCTAATCTACATGGGAAGTAGAAAAAGATAAGATCTTCTGAGTAAATTTGAAGCATGGGGACCTTGGGGGAGGGTTGAAGGGGGAGGGGAGAGGCAGGGAGGGGAACGGAGAAAAATGTAGAGCTCAATAAAAATCAATAAATAAAAGAAAAAAGATTATGGCAGTCCATGCACACACTCTGTGGCCAGCTGAGTCTGACACACGCTGTGCAGTGGAGCCAGAAAAGGCAGCCAGGAAAGCTTAAATGGTTACACCTCCCACAGTTAGCACAGGGAGTTGGTTAATGGAAATGCCTAGTGGCTAATTGACGCATGAGCCAAGAGGCATATATGGGTAAATCTATGACTTTTGAAAGAGGAGAGGATTTAGGCATTCTTCTAATTGTGTGATTACAAGATTTAAAAAGAAAAAGCAAAGATAATAAAAATCGACATGGTTATACCCTCCTAAGCTTGCGATATCACATGGCAGTCTCAAAACCATTGTAATGGTGGTCACCTGACAACCTGAGCTAAATTTGCCAGCCAGTCATGGTCTATAGTGGGACTACTGAGCATGGCCTGTGCCCAGGCCAACAGGCAATAAGGGACCTACCTCCTGGTCCCAAGTACCCAGGCAGGACAGCCAAGCAGAGGAAGGAACATGGCTTGTGTCCTGCCGCATAGCCCAGCTTCAAGTCCACATCCCAGTTTCCAAGCCTGACAGCCAAGCAGCAAAAACGTAGCCTTAGGGAACTGCAGTTTCATGCCAGTAGAGTGTCTGTGAAAATGTAAATGAGCAAGTTAAGCCTGTTAGCTTGGCAGATTTGAAGTTTGCAGATTTTCAGGAAGAGTATGCTACATAGAAACAGCAAGTACAATATATTAATTGTGATCAAACTTGGAAAGCATGTATATTATCTACAAAACTCACTCCTACAGCATTTTTATTGCAAAATGTTCCACTTTTATGACTGCACCTCCCCATTCCACCAACTAAGGTATTAAACCCTTATTTTAAAGCAGTAGCTGGATTAGTATAGAAGAACAGGATGGAATCTAGGAGATATTTTGGCAGAGAACCTGCTATGAGCAATGTTCCTTATACTAAGCAACAGACTGATTGGTTGTTTTTTTTTAATAAACAATGAAAAATTTATTTGAGCATCTACATGCTTCCAAATAGCCAGATGTTTTTCATTAGGCAGCAAAGCTCTCCAAATATTCAACTTTTTTTTCCATATTCTTTTATTTTTTTTCATTCAAAAAAATTTACATATCCTCCCCTTCTCCCAGTCCCCTCCCATTCCCCCCCACCCCTTCACCCTCCCCCTGCCTCCTTAAAAGAGGGTATGGTACCCTGCACTGTGGGATGTCCAAGGCCCTCCCCCCTTCATCCTAGCCTAGGAAGGTGTGCATCCAAATAGACTAGGTTCCCAAAAAAGATAATACATGCAGAAGAGATAGGTCCCAGTGTCATTGTTGATGGCTTCTCAGTCTGTCCCCATTGGCAGCCACATTCAGAGAATCTGGTTTGATCATATGCTCATTCAGTCCCAGTCCAGCTGGATTTGGTGAGCTCCCACTAGTTCAGGCACACTGTCTCAGTGGGTGAACCAGCCCCTCACGGTCCTAACTTCCTTGCTCATCTTCCACCTTCTGCTCTTCGACTGGACCTTGGGAGCAAAGTCCATTGCTCTGATGTGAATGTGGGTCTCTGTCTCTATCTCCATCCATCGGACAAAATTTCTATGGTGGTGATCAAGATATTCATCAATGTGACTATGGGACAAGGCTAGTTCAGGCACCCTCTCCTCTGCTGCCCAAGGACCTAGCAGGGAACATCCCTGTGGCCACCTGGGATCCTCTCTAGAGCCAAGCATCTTGCCAGTCCTAAAATGACTCCCTTAATGTAGATATCTTATTCCCTTATCCACCTTTCCTCCATCTCCACCCTCCCACTCCCCCAAGCTCTCCCCAGTCCTTCTTCTCACCCTGCTCTTTCCCCCTCTCCCCTTTGCCCCCCTATCCCCACTTCTATCCCAACCCCCATGCTTCCAACTTTTGCCTGGTCATCTTGTTTGCTTCCAATTTCCAGGAGGATCTATATATGTTTTTCTGTGGATTCACTTTGCTATTTGGCTTCTCTGGGCTTCTGAGCTATAATCTTAGTGTCCTTTGTTTTATGGCTAGGGTCCACTAATGAGTGAGTACATACCATAATCATCTTTTTGGGTTTGGGTTACCTCACTCAGGAGCGTTTTCTATTTCCATCCATTTGCATGCAAAATTCAAGATGACATTGTTTTTTACTACTGAGTAGTATTCTCATATTATATATAATGTGTATATATTCCACACTTTCTTGATCCATTCTTCCATTGAGGGGCACCTAGGTTGTTTCCAGGTTCTGGCTATTACAAATAATGCTGCTATGAACATAGTTGCACAAATGCTTTTGTTGTATGATTGGACTTCTCTTGGGTATATTGCCTAGAGTGGTATTGCTGGATCCTGAGTTAGGTTGATTCCCAATTTCCTGAGAAACAGCCACACTGATTTCCAAAGTGGTTGCACAAGTTTGCATTCCCACCAGCAATGGATGAGAGTTCCCCTTACTCCATATCCTCTCCAGCATAGGCAATCATTGGTGTTTTTGATTTTAGCCATTCTAATAGGTGTAAGATGGTATCTCAACATTGTTTTGATTTGCATTTCCCTGATGGCTAAGGAAGTTGAACATGACCTTAAGTATCTTTTGGCCATTCAAACTTCATCTGTTGAGATTTCTCTGTTCAGATCATTACCCCGTTTTTTTAATTGGGGTATTTAGAATTTTAATGTCTAGTTTCTTGAGTTCTTTGTATATTTTGGAGTTCAGACCTTTGTCTCATGTGGGGTTAGTGAAAATCTTCTCCCATTCAGTGGGATGCCTTTTCGTCTTATTGACTGTGTCTTTTCCTTTACAGAAGCTCCTCAGTTTCAGGAGGTCCCATTTGTTCATTGTTGTTCTTATTGTCTATGCCATTGGGGTTTTACATAAGAAGTGGTCTCCAGTGCCCATGTATTGCAGGCTACTTCCCACTTTCTCTTCTATCAGGTTCAGTGTGGTCAGATTTATATTGAGGTCTTTAATCCATTTGGACTTGAGTTTTGTGCATGGTGATAGATAAGGATCTATTTTCATTCTCCTACAGGTTGACATCCAGTTATGCCAGCACCATTTGTTAAAAATGCTTTCATTCTTCCATTGTATAATTTTAGCCTCTTTGTCAAATATGAGGTGTTCATAGGTTTGTGGATTAATATCCGGGTCTATGATTCAATTCCATTGGTCAACGTCTCTGTTTTTATGCCAATACCAAGCTGTTCTCAGTACTGTAGCTCTGTAATACAGTTTGAAGTTGGGGATGGTAGTGCCTCTGGCAGTTCCTTTATTGTATAGGATTATTTTGGCTATCCTGGGCTTTTTGTTTTTCCATATAAAGTTAGTTATTGTTCTCTCAAGGTCTATGAAGAATTGTGTTGCGATTTTGATGGGGATTGCATTGAATCTATAGATTGCCTTCAGTAAGATTGCTATTTTTAATATGTTGATCCTTCCTATCCAAGAGCATGGGTGATCTTTACATTTTCTGATATTTTCTTCAATTTCTTTCTTCAAAGACTTAAACTTCTTTTCAAATATGTCTTTTACATCCTTTGTTAGTGTTACCCCAAGATACTTTATCTTAAGTAAATTCTCAAAGATCCAGCTCTTGGTTTCTTGATTATTTGTATGGTTTTCTGTGTCTCTATTTTGTTGATTTCAGCCCTCAGATTCATTATTTCCTATTTTCTTCTCCTCCTGGGTGAGTCTTCTTCTTTTTTCTTTTTCTCTAGAGCTTTCAGGCACACTGTTCGGTCACTGATGTGAGCTTTCTCTATTTCTTTTTTGTGGGCAATTAGTGCTATGAAATTTCCTCTTAGCACCGCTTTCATAGTTTCTCATAGGTTTGGATATGTTGTGCCTTCATTTTCATTGAATTGGAAAAAGGTTTTAATTTCTTTCTTATATCTTCCTTGACTAAGGGTGGTTCAGTAGTTGAATGTTCAGTTTCCATGAGTTTGTAGGCTTTCTGGGAGTAGTATTGTTGTTGAATTATGACTTTACTCCATGGTGATCTGATAAGACACAGTGGATTACTCCAGTTTTTTTTGTATCTGTGGGTGTTTGCTTTGTTACCAAGAATGTGATCAATTTTAGAGAAGTTTTAATGAGGTGCTGAGAAGTAGGTATATTGTTTTTTGTTTGGGGGGAATGCTCTATAAATGTCTGTTAAGTTTGATTCATGACATCTGTTAGTTCTCTTATTTCTCTGTTAAGTTTCTGTCTGTTTGACCTGTCCATTGTTGAGAGAGGCTTATTGAAATCTCCTACTATTAGTGTGTCTGGTTTGATGTGTGATTTAAGTTTTAGTAATTTGTTTCTTTTACATATGTGGGTGCTCTTGTATTAGGGACATAGATATTCAGGATTGAGACTTCATCTTGATGAATTGTTCCTGTTATGAGTATAAAATGTTCTTCACCATCTCTTCTGATTGATTTTAGTTTGAAATCAATTTTGTTAGATATTAGGATACCCACACCCGCTTGTTTCTTAGGTCCATTTGATTGTAAAATCTTTTCCCAACCCTTTACTCTGAGGTAGTGTCCTTCTTTGAGGATGAGGTGTGTTTCCAGTAAACAGCAGAATGCTGGATCCTGTTTTTGTATCCATTCTCTTAACCTGTGTTTTTTTATTAATGAATTGAGTCCATTGATATTAGGCGATATTAATGACCAGTGGTTGTTAGCTCCAGTTATCTTTTGGTAGTAGTGTTTGTGTGTTTCCCTTCTTAGGATTATGCTGCCATGGTAGGTAATCAGAAGTCTGTGTTATTGTGGAATCATTTAGCTTCCTTCGGCTGAGATTTTCCTTCTAGTACTTTCTGTAAGGCTGGGTTTGTGGATACGTATTGTTTAAATCTGTTTTTGTCATTGAATATCTTGTTTTCTTCTTCAATGGTGAATTAAATCTTTGCTAGGTATAGTAGTCTGGGCTTGCATCCATAGTCTCTTAGTTTCTGTAGCACATCTATCCAGGACCTTCTGTCTTTCATGGTTTCCATTGAGAAGTCAGGTGTAATTCTAATGGGTTTACCTTTATATGTTACTTGATCTTTTTCCTTTGCAGCTCTTAATATTCTTCCTTTATTCTGTACATTTTGTGTTTTGATTATTATATGATGAGGGGATTTTTTTTTATCAGGTCTATTTGGTGTTCTGTAAGCTTCTTGTACCTCCATAGGGATACCCTTCTTTAGGTTGGGAAAGTTTTCTTCTATAATTTTGTTGAATATATTTTCTGTGCCTTTGACCTGGAGTTCTTCTCCTTCTACCCCTATTATTCTCAGGTTTGTTCTTTTCATGGTGTCTCAGATTTCCTGAATGTTTTGTATTAAGAATTTGTTGGATTTAGTGTTTTCTTTGATTTGATTTGAGTCTGTTTCCTCAATAGTATCTTCAGGACCTGAGATTCTTTCTTCTATCTCTTGTAATCTGTTGGTTATACTTATCTCTTTAGTTCCTGTTCGTTTACCCAGATTTTCCATTTCCAGAGTTCCCTTGGTGTTTTTTTTTTTCTTTATTATCTCTATTTCAGTCTTAAAGTCTTGAATTGTTTCCTTTACCTGTTTGATTGCTTTTTTTTTTTCTTTTTCTTTTTTTTTTTGTTTTCTTGTGTTTCTTTGAGGGATTTGTTAATTTCTTCCAGCTTTTTGTTTTTCTTCTCCTTCACTTCTACATTTAAAGTCGTTTTCGTCTACATCTTCTGGGTTGGGATTATCAAGTCTTCCTTTTGTGTGTCTGCTGGTTTCTGGTGTTACCATGTTGCTTTTTAGGATGTTGGAGGAATTCTTGCATTGTCACATTCCCATCTCTTCCTTCAAATGACGCCAGTAGTGTCTTGGCCTCTTGGTCCAATTCTTGCTGTGGCTATCTCTCTTATGACCAAGTATTGGTCGAGCAGGGTTCCAGGGAGTTCTCAGGGAACGGTGGGTTGGGGGTGGAGTAGATTGAGAGCTAACAGTCCTGCTCCCTGCTGGCGGCTTGGATTGCCAAAGGGACCTGGGCTTTTCTCCCATTCACCTCTTCTTTCTATATTTTTCACCTCATCTCTTTTATTTTTCTACTTGTGACATCTGTAATTAAATTAGATACAGCTCAGAATTATTCTCCTATCATCCTTAAATGTTAGCTAACTTTAAAAGAAATACATATGTAACACTGATTCCAAAGATCGCTGAGAAATCTAATATTTACAAAATTCAGCTCATAGACAAAAGTGCATGGTGTCCTTAGTGGAGAAGCTAATGGCCATTCTTGTGACATTATTACAATAACATTTCTCATAATGTTTTTCATGTCTTGCATACGTTCAACAGTTGAAATCATTGAATTGATATACCATATTTCATATCCCTGTTGTTGAAAGGTGTCATACCTCGGACACCAGTATATCAGAAATTGACAGCACTTCTTTCTTTGGGAACATTGTATATTATCAATGTGACAATGGAAGAGGATTCATTAATAATATTATGTAATAGAAATCAACTGATTTTTTGTCTGTATATTTATTAAATAATACAGATGAATATGCTGCCTAAATAATAAATTTTACGAGAGTGTCAGAATATAGCACGGTTACAGATACCTTTCTTTGTGATATATTTGGAAAGGGTCTCCCTACGTAGCGTACAGAATATGCTTATGAGTATTTCTCCTGTCTCAAGCTGCCAGCAATATTTCAGCCTCAACCTCCCAAGTGCTTAAAATTCAGTTGTTTGTCACTACTCTTTTCAAGGCATTAAAATGAAAAAAGTTGGCCTTGAGTAGTAGTCATTTTATTTTTGACACGGTACCAGACATAACATATTTCCTTCCCAAGTTAAACTCTCTGTCATTAGACAATTGACAAGGTATATGTCATGTGGTTAGATAAATAAGTAGGGAGTGGCTATATTTTATGAAAAAAAGAATAAAGACTACTCAGATTTGAACATCACAGTCATCTGTGTCAATGTTTTTGTTTTTGTTTTTGTTTTTTTTATACTTGAGAAGCATAATACTCTCAGACAGGGAAAGAAGAAATAGAAGCTATCAAACACATGTACTTTCCTCTGTGCCTCTGCATTCATTAACAGCCTGAGTTCACACAGCTCTGATGGTGTACTGATGTCCTCCTCCACCTCACATGACTCCACTCAGAAACTGAAATAAAGGCTCCTCAAGTAAAGAAGTAAATGAGATATCTCATTTGCATTGAAATAGGGAGAGAATCCAAGCAAAGGACTTCACTGCAAAGTGCATTTCTTCACTCCTAATATCTTGGTGATGTAGTCCTTTGGCCTGCTTTCTGTAATGCATGCCTATGCCTTTTATTAAAAATTTTATTATTACTAACTTAGGAATCAATAAAATCATGTGTAATTTTAAAATAAAGATATTATATCTGTGTTTGTGCTTTAAATTATTTTATTGTTAGCTTGTGTATAAGATTCTTTTAATCTAATAATAAATCATCCCAAATTACTAAAAGTAAAGTAGTAAAATATACTGAATTGGAAATATTTTAATGATTGGCTTTAAACATTATCCACTCTAAGTGAACATATATTTAAACATTTTTAAATTTGTATTTCTTTCTGACTAAAAGAAAATCCAAAGTATAAAATCATTATGAAAACATTATAATATTAGCTATATTTATTCTACTTTACAGTCAAAGCTTGAGTAAAAATACAAAACTGGACACTGTTGAAGCAGAGCTATAATGATGTTACATCATGATTAAGTACATGAAATTAATTATTGTTTTGTTTGTCAGACTCTTTACAATTTACACTTCCAAGAGAGTCACATCAATAAATCTCTGATGTTTGTGTTCACAGATCCTAGCCTCTTGAGAATCATTGATTTTAGAAGCTATCTCCACATAAGTATACCTTTTTATAAGAATCTGGATGTGTTATAGCACCTCTCTCATACAAATAAATAAGGAATCCCACATTGATGAGGGAAGAAAAGTGAGTTACATATTTTCTGCTTCCTCTTTCACTGATATCTGTGAGGTCCAAAGCAATGAGATATTTTGTTTGGAGGAAGTTTGGAGAATGGAGCGTTTGACTTCTATACAGATGCCAACCTCAGATATGTCATGAATTCTGGGCCCAGGCTAGTTCTAATGGCTGCAGAGTATAGCAGCATAATGTCTGTGGCTTCAGGCTCAAAGAGAACTCCATTATCATATTTATACAATTGCTGTCAGCTCTTCAGGTACTTGCATGGCCTCAAGAACTAGACCTCTGGCAGTAGAACCTATACCAAGTTTGGTCATGGGCCCAAAATGTTGACATGCGTCAGTGAATTCCAATTCTTTCTTTTTTTCCATTTCTTTCTTTCATTATTTATTTATTTACTTACTTAATATTCCAACTACAGCCTCTCCTTCCTCCTCTCTTCCTAATCCCTCTTTCCAGCTCCCTTCTGCCCTCCCTCTTCCTTATTTGCTCAGAAATAAGACAGGATTCCCATGGGCATCAGCAAAACATGGCTTATTAAGGTGCCATAATATTAAGCTCCTCCTCCTGTATTTAGTCTGAGCAAAGCAATCCAGCATGAGAAATACTTTTCCAGGAGCCTTTTCTTTTCTTGGCATGACCCTCAATCCTAGGACAGCAGACCAGACTTCTGTTGACTCAGTAGCTGTGTCCTGTGAGATGATGAATATATTACCCAGCCTAATGACAGTAAATTCAAAGCACAAATGTGTATTATCCTACAAGTATTGTACATTGTATGTGTGTGTGTGTGTGTGTTTGTATGTGTGCAGGAATCCCCTACCATTTTTACTGTCTTCTTTTCTTCCAGAACCCTGGCAATTGCCAGTCTGATTCTCTCACAGTCTTTTCTCTCTGGTACTCTCTCTGTCCCTGAGAACAAGCCATGGCAATCTCCACCAGATGTACCTGGCTAATCTCTCTCTAATCAACAATGAAAATCTTCCCCGTAGCCATGAAATGGCCATCTTGATATTGTCTTTACTGTGTTCCTGCTTACACACACACACACACACACACACACACACACACGTTTATATATATATATATATCATTTATATATACATATATATTTAGATACATATATATTAAATGGAAAAAGATTAAGTGGCTAAAGATAGAAATTTAAATAAAGCAGGTTTATACATCTCAGCAGGGCAAGAATGGGGAATGATTCTTCTTTAGCAAGGTTGTGCACAGATATGACAGCTCTAAGAACATCAAATCTCCACATCATATTTAACTATTCTTTAACACGTATTTTTCTTGCTCTGTTGGACTCCTTCCTACATGTTATAATTGTAGGGGAATGGTCCTTATCCTGCTGATTCTAGTTTGGTGTAGTCTAACCCTGTCTAAAGACTCTTCACCCCCAAAATTATTCCAGCTAACTCCTTCTACTCAGTATTTTCAAGGGCCTGCATCATTGCATGGCATCCTCTTAGGTTATCACAATAGTGGAAGTGCTAATGCAGTTCACTGTTTGCAGGTAATGACTCCAAATAGATTAAAGAGCATAAGCAAGAAACTGCTAGCAGGCATGAAGCAGAAAGAGGAGGAGAGAAGGAAAAGGGGAAAGAGAAAAAAGGGAGGGGTTACATTTCAGGTCAAATTATAAATAGAATAAGTAGCATAATATCATGTATTTTTAGTTTTATTTTGTTTTCCAGGTTTCTTAATGCTCTTGGTTTATTAAATATTTTTTTTAATTCTTGACATTTTTAAAGGCAAAGTTTCAGGAATAAATAGTGCAGTCTAGATTCCATACTTCTGCTTCTATTTTATTGATTCTTCTCTGTGTAACCAGAACAACCCAGGTGTCAGTATCCTCAAGGCAGAGTTACCTCAAGGGTAAACATTCCTAGGAAAACATCCAAAGACTTGTTTTTATATTCATGTTTTTCCTTTTTTCCCCACTATTTCAAGTCAATAAAATACTTACATTCAGCTTTTGTTTTGCTCTGTATTTACAGTTTGTTGTTAAATAAATATAGCTTTTATTGCCTGACTTTAATACTCTACTTACTTATAATAAGTATTTTAAAAGGCATGTTCAATCAATGCCAGAGGCCTTTGATTCCTGGGCCAGATTCAGCTTTGCTAAGAAACAAACACGCAAACAAACAAATCATAATGTGGTAACCTTGAAGGGCACTCTCTAGAGGCAGAAGATTGGAAAGACAAGCTTGCTTTTTCCCTTCTCTCTCTGGCAATTTCATCCTGATGCTAATTTGACCACAAATGTTGTGACTAAAAAATAGCATAAATGCAGGAGACGTAGCCTCACTCCTTGCTGCAGGCTGCCTACGATGGAATGGCTGGAAAAGTGGTGAAGAGCTCACCTGGGTAGTGACCAGGAAAAAAAAAAGCTGGTGGACTGACCAGCTCCCATCCAGACCCAGGATCAGGGCCAGGAGTTGGGCCTCCCTAACACGCACCTCATCCATTTGAGCAAGTGAAAGGGATGAACCTACAGATCCCAAACTACAGGATCCCCACAACACATGACAACAAAAGGTATTCAAGAGGAAGTCCAATAAAAGCCCATAATAGATGGTGTAGCATAGGTCAGAGCTTCAAATGAGAATAATGATAATGGCAAATAAATATTTGCAAATGAAGATGAATGGGCTAGAGGGTGAATACTGTGAATCACTGGGCAACGTTACTGCTTCCACGAAGAGGTCTTCTCCTTTTATGTTTTGGTTCATTTCGTTTTTCTTGCTTTTTGATTTTTATTTTATTTTATTTTTTGTTTTGTGGGCAAAGTTGCAAGGGCAAAGGGCACATCCAGGTAACGAGAAGATGGGTGGGAACAGGAGGCATAATGTGAAATTTACAAAAAATAGATACAAGTTATGAGAAAAAAAACATAAACACGTGTCATATACCCACAGTGTTCTCGCTGAACTTAATGTCAAGGAGTTGATTGCGCAATATGCCTTTCTGAAAGATCTCAAGGGCACCAGAGCGTCCCATGTTTGTGCTTTTACCTTCCTTTAATGGCCATCTAAATACAATGGTTTCTTTCCTATCCACAAAGTCAGAAGCAACAGGATCTCACAACAACAGATCACTGATTCTTTAGTCCACCATTTGTACATTTAAGGCTGCTTCTGATTGTGCAGTATTCACCGATATTAACCCTGGATTACCTGAAGTTTAACTAACTAGCACACTTATTTCCATTTTCCAGCTTTTATTTTTACTACAAACAAAACAAACAAAAATGAAACATAGCGAGGTAACGATGAAGGACCCTTCCTAGAAGCAGACGCTGAAATGATGAGCTGAGTCTTTCCTTTTGTTAATATATCTCTCTTCAGCTCACGTGGACATATTCTGGGAATGTTGTTCTTGGTGTCTCTTGCTTTCACCTGCCATGACGAAACCTGGTAATCATTCCTTCCACCTGTGTGCGCGGTTAGCTGGGAGCCGAATGAATCATCCTGGCTGACAACTTCCTGCAGGAAGCTTGATGGGTGGTGGTGGATAAGCACCTTCACACTGCTAGGTTAGCCGCAAAAATTCTAAAGAGGCCTTTTTCTTTCTTTTCTGAATCCATCCCCAGTGTAGCATATTTTCAGAACTCCATTTAGCAAGAGGAAAAATTCATTTTTCACCTCTTGAATACTGGCAGACATGGCCCCTTGTTCTGATCAGTGGAATGTACTGAAGGTCTGCATCTATAATATAAACTGAAGAAATAAACAAAGAGAAATGGCCCAGTGATATCCACCCACCCTCTTTTTCTATGCTTATATTAAGACGCCTGTTAGAAAGGCAGGTGAACATGCCAAAGGTCCTAGAACCAAGTAGCCAAGTTTAAGTTGGTCTTCCACACTCTAGAAACAAGTTCAGCACAACAAAGGTTGCTTTCAGGCAATGAATGCTGTGTTACTGTGCTGTGAGGAACCATTGTAGCAAAACACTACTGCAACACATAACAAATTATTCTTAATAACATTACAAGATGTGTCCATTGCTAAACATGCCATCTAGACATCTAGATAGACTTTATTATTTATTCTCCACACCTTAATGACAAACTCTACATTAATAATGATAACCCTATTTACTATATCTAGCTATTTTGTATTTGTTTCAATTTTATCTTCATTCTTAAAATGAGTTCTTTTTTTATATTTGAAATCTAAGTGATGCATAATATATGAAATTATGCATGTATTTCTGAAAGTACCTCAGTGTTTTACATAAACCAATATAGTGCATTTAATATATTAATATTTATAACTTAAATTCTTTCATTTTACAAGATAAATTTTAGAAACATAATATTCTGCTTGATGCACCATTGGTAAGAACATTTGGAAACTGCAAAAAGATAGAACCTATTTGGAGGAATGACTTATATTAATAGAAATTTAAACAACAGTAGAAAATGTTTTTTATGCTGTCAATCACATAACAAACATTTAAAAGAATTGACCTAAAATAATTAATATTTATAAAAACACTAATAAGAATAATCAAACAACCTGCTAGTCCCTTATCAATATCATTCCATTTATATTTGAACTTCCTATTTCTGTTATAATATTTAAAATATAATGTTTTCTCTTTAAACACTAATGAGTACAAACTCTAAGATATTCAATAAAGTGATGTTACATGCATGCACACATATATATTGAAACAGTTACTATAGTCAAGTATATTAATCTACTTATCAGTTGCTTTTACCATGGTAAATGTCCAAAATCTATGATATTAACTAACTTCCTACTTGAAATGTTCTATTATTAGTTGTAGACATGTTACACTTTAGATCTCTAGACTTCATCCTGTACAAGTTCAACTATGTTTTACTATAGAAATATCCTACTTTAAAAATGTTTTATGTTTTAACTAGGCTAGCTTATGTCCAGGAAAAAAAGTGATAGATACTGAGAAAAGATCAGTAATTAAAAGAATGAACACTCACTCTTAGGTAACCAGGACTCCACCAGTTGTTGCTGAATAGGGACTTTACCTCTCAGTATTTCTGGGCTCCATAAGAAGGTTTCTACATCCTATATGCTTTAGTTTAATCATCTGATATATGAAGAGTGATACAAAACTATGAAGTTTCAAATAATTTTGAATAGGTTATAAAATGAAACTGCTTATTGTCAGAACAGTTACACAGTCAATGTTATGAAACTGTTCAGTTATAGTTCTTCGATAAAGGTAAAAAAGTTACAAAAAGTTTTCCACTAAAATGACCATTTATTGTAAAGTAACCTTTAAACAAGAGAGTGGGAACATTCTAATTATTACATAGACACAATATATTTTATACTAGGTCCTTAATTTTCAAACAAAAATATGTAAACATTTCTCATACATTTTTGAATTTTGAATGGTTCCGATTACTCTTTAGTGTAAAAATTGGAGCCACCTGTCAACAGGAGGAAACAGGTAAAGGCAAATCACCTGGGCAGGGGAGTAAGAGCATCTCAAAGAAAGATGTCATGTGCAAGGCAGCACTGTCTCAGAAAGACTGCCAATAGTAGATCTTCAATGACCTCTGCATTCTCAAGAAGCATTATTAGGCGGAAAAAATATTTACAAGGATTTTATTGTGTTATTTTAAACAACTTTTCTCATGGGAAAGAAAAAAATCAATGTAAAATGCACACTTTTATTTCTTCTTGCTCAACTTCTATGGGAAGAAAATGCCTATCTCACATTCGTACTACTTTTATTTATTAAAGCCTAGGACACAATTCCAGCAGACATGAAAAATACCAAAAAGGCATGAGATAAGTGTTTCATAGTAATATTGACTCATAGTTGCTCTTTTTACTTCTGCTTTGATTTCTGATTCCTTAGAGCTTACTCTGTGTGAGTCTGTTGATAAGTATCACAAATAGATTTATAGCATTGATAATCTCAAAAGAAGCAATGATTTCAGAACTGTAGCTCAGATGAAATAGACTAGTGTAGACTTAGGCCAAATTATTCCATCCTCAGTGTTGCTATGAGTTCAAGAATTTAAAATAATATTTTTAACAAGACTAAAATCAGAGGAGAAGGAGATTTGCTAAGGTAATTAATGTAAAGAGAGATGACAAGATAAGTAAATAAATAATAACCATGGGTCACATAAATACATCAGTTGAAGGACAAAATTTAATTAGAGAGAATTTATTTAGGAAAGATTTTCCTCCTAAGCAATGGAGATATTTATTCTGTAACCCTCACTTTGTCATTAATAGTCTGAGTCCCTAGGGCAAAATTTTCAATCCCAAAAAACATGATTCTAAACTAAAGGTTTCAGGCATATGAGTACTGTCTCTCTTTATTGAATTTATCAAATTTCTGGTCTGTATGCTGCTTCTTTAAATATTTTAAACAGAGAACAGAGCATCCCAGCCAATTAGACTCTGGTTGATTTAGAAGAAGTTAGAAAGATAACAAAGATACAAATATAATTGATCAAGACACCTCCAAGCAAAGGGCATTAGAAACAAAGAAGTTCTCAAGAAAATAAGTCCAAATGCCATGAGACCCAACACCAGGGATGTAGTGTTGAATGTGCTACAGAATAGGAAAAAAAAACATTCGTGTTGTATTACTGATACAAATTAGTATGGAGTACATACTTCACGTTAAGACCAACACAAACAGGAATAACACTAGCACACTCCAGCTCTTTAAGAAATCTGCTATAAGGATTGTTTGTTGTTCTTTAATAAAATGAATGAACATGTTTAAAACCTTGCTAGCAGTGATATAAAAACAACATGCATTTCAAGTTACTATAACACATTTTAAAGATTATGTTGTTATTCCATGATGAATGCCCTTGTTCCCCACCTGCACATTTTCTGAAGTGATGCTATGATTTGGATTAGGCTTGTACTAGAAGACTCCAATGTGTCACTGGCTTTGTCTTCCAATAGTAGTTAAAGTGGTATTGGTAGCAATAGTAGCAAAGTGTTGCTATGTTAAAGGGTGAGGCTTGGAGTGAAGTCCTTATGTCATTTTGGACAGAATGAATTGAGGTAACTTTGTGGGATTTCTGAAGTTTTTGTTGTTGTTGTTTTTTTCTCTGAGTAGCATTGGCACATGTTCTGGAACTCTCTTTGTAGATCAGGTTGGCCTTGAACACACAGAGATCTGCTGGCCTCTGCCTCCTAAGTGCTGGAATGAAAGACATGTGCCACCAGTGCCTAGACCTGAATTCATTCTTATGAGGCGGTAGTTATACAGATGATAAACCTACTTTAGAGACTTCTGCATTGCGTTCTTGTGATTTGCTCTTTGATACTGACATGACTTTGTGTTGTCATTTTCCATGAAGCTAACATACCCTCAAACACGTGGAATAATCAGACAAATGAACTGAGTCTTCCTAACCTCAAGTATTTGCTATAATAACAGACCATTGACTACTCAAGGTGGTCAAATTTCTTTTGCAATTCTTCAAAAAGTTCACGGTGGCATTTTTATACTCCATATGAGCTCAGGTTTTTAAAAATTATTTTGAACAGATTTTTTAAACTATTTTTCTTTCACAGTCAGGCTGTGGTGGAGCACGCCTTTAGTTCCAGCACTCAGGAGGCCGGTGCAGGCAGCTCTCTGTGAGTTCAAGGTCAGCCTGATCTACAAGAACTAGTTCCAGGACAGGCTACAAAGCTACAGAGTAACCCTTTCTCGAAAAACATATATATATATATATATATATATATATATATATATATATATATATCTTGGTCTGGGTTACCTTACTCAGGATGATTTTCTCTAAGTCTATCTATTTGCCTTCAAATTTCTTATGTCTTTGTTTTAAACAACTGAGTAGTACTCCATTTTTTTTCTCCATTCCTTGGTTGAGGTACATCTAGGTTATTTTCAGGTTCTGGCTATTACAATTAATTCATTCTTTACCATGTTTTATTAATACTAATGGGATACCTGAACTTTCCTTAATGGAGTAAGAAGAAAAAGGAAATAAAATATGGAAGCAAAGGGGTTAGGAAGGAGTGTCTTGGAGGCTGTGGCTGGAATGTAAAATAGTTAGATGAACAGAAGTTGTTTTCCAGGAGCTCACTTTCTGCTGAATAATCTTATTATTTAAACATATTGCCAACTTTCCTTCAAAATATTAAAGACTTAAGACATCTCCAAAGCTGTCTAACAGAAATATTTTAAAATTCCAATTTATTTTTGCATACCAGCCATAGTCAGCAAAATAATCATTGGAAGTTAAATGCTTAAAACACAAATTCAGCAAGATAAAAATCTCTTATCACAAAGTTTTGTGATAGAAAGTTGAGTTAAAGACACACATGTTGTTGTGGTATAAAAAATTAATCCAACTATATTATCTCAACTTCAGTTATAGTGTGGGATCCCTTAACTATTTCACTGATAGTTGTGGTGGTTTGAAAGAAAATGGCCCTGAAAGGGAGTGGTAATATTAGGAGGTGTGGCATTGTTGGAGCAAGCAGGTGTGGCCTTGTTGGAGGAAGTGTGCCATTATAGGGATGGACTTTCAATTCTTCTTTGCTTTATCTGTGCTCAGTGTGGGACTTAATTCACTTCCTGCTGCATGTAATGAAGATGTAAATCTCTTAGCTCCTTCTACACCACCATGTCTGCCTCCATGCCCACTACCATGAAGATATTGGACTAAACTTGTCAACTATAAGCTAGTCCAATTAAATGTTTTTCTGCCTAAGAGAGGCCTTTGTCATGATGTCTCTTCACAGAAATAGAAACTAAGAGAATAACTAAGAGAATATTTCCCATACAAATTTGTAGACCATTGCTAATTATCTTACAATTTATTTTAAATGTGTATTTGTTTTAGTATCTATTCTATTACTATTATTACACATGAGGTGGCCCATAGCTAAAAGAAATTTATATCTCTTTCTTTGGAAGGTGATATGTCCTGGATCAACATTCAGGAACATTTGATGTCCTATGATGGCTAAGTTCTTGGTTCATGGACAATACTTTCTTTCATTGTCAAGAAAAGTTATTAGCCATGCTTTGACATCCTCTATAAGCTCATTAAACTTTATAAATTTATAATAAAATTAATATATGCAAAGAAATGTTTAACAAAGTAATTCAACCAGTTCATTGGAGCTTTCAAAAAAATCTATTTACTCATGTTACTTTGTGGTTGATTTAGAGGCATGTGGATTTATAGGCATGGCATTCAGACTGTAGCAGTAACTTCTCAGTTTTAAAGTACTTTGAATTAATATAGTCTCATTTTAGAATAAATATGCTTTGAATGAGGATGAGCCTCTAGGAAGTAGATAATGGGTGCTTGTTGATGTCTGAAGAATGAAACTTTTCATGTGTAAAGGAAGCACAAGCATTTAACAATATTTTAAGAAATTGAAAGATCTGTGAGGCATCTTAGAACTTCTGTGTCTTATAAAGTGAGAAATTCATGATCACAATGGTTTTCAGAAATAATTATTGGCTGTTAAAGGACCGTCAAATACTCCTTAATTGGCTTACACTTGACTTTCTCAGGATCGGAAGTTATTAAAAATTAACTTCAATCATTAAATCTGAGAGTACATGTGAGAGGCAAAGCCACATAAAGCAAGCAGACAAACTCAAATCTGCATATAAGACATGTGGCATGACTGCATAATTCTGTCGTCTGTATCAGCAAGTATACATTCTACCATGAAGGAAAAAAGGGCTCAAGAACCTAATTCCCTAGCTGAGGAGACATGGATAGTTGCTGACTTCTTGCAGAAGATTGCCAGCTTCCTTAAGGGTATGACCCCTAGTATATTGACCACATATCATCAGATAGACTTATACTAATGAGTTTATAGGAAGCATTAGCTGAATCTAATTGTGTGCAAATATATATATATATACATGCATATGTGTACATATACACACATGAAAAATATTTAACATGCACAAAACTGATATATTTCATGTAAATGACAAACATATACCACATATGATACATAAATAAAATATATGACAATTATTTTTTATGTATGTGACATATCTTATTATATAAGAAATATTTGTGTCATGTATATAAAGCACAGATATATAAAGTTATATGACAGGAAGTTGGGAGTGAGGGAAGCTAGAGGTGGGGATGTTTCTGGAAGGAAATAAGTGGAAGAGTAAGGGGAAAATTATCAAAATATATGACATCTACATATTAAATTCTCAAAGAATTAGTAAAACGTTTTGTATATTTAGAAACATTCTATGATTCAGTGATTTTTGTAGAAAATATGATGCATTTAGATATTTTCTTGATTGCCAATTACTGATGAAGTTTATATTTATTTAATAAAATTACATTTATTATGTCATTTCTGTGGTAGCTTAGTATGTTCACTTTTAATTATTAGAATAGATTTAGATGTTAGATAACAGATGGGAAGAGTAAGATAAAAATGTCACTGATCAACAGAAGCCAAAAGAAAGATAACACTCATTATTTTCTTATTTACATATAAAATTTTAAAAATATTACTGTTTTATACTACTCTATTAAAACAGCAATTGAATGTTTAGAATAAGTTAATACTTTTATGTAGTATCTTACTTAGCTTACTTTGGCCTCAAACTTGCTCTATAGTGGGGTTTTCAATATGCACTGGGTCCTCCCGCCTAAAACCTCAAATTGACAAACTTCAAGTGTTCACTATAAATGACACTAGAAGTTATTTTCAAATTCTGTAACTTTTTCAAAACTCTTTGTCTTAGCTTAAACTTCTCCATCTAAAATTACTGTGTTCATTTCAGGTGGTTTCTATGAGCAAAAGTGTACTGATATAAAATGTGTCATGGCTTCAAGTGATTTTCCTCATTGCTTTTCTTAAAACACTGTGTTCAATTATCTCGATACACAATGTTAAAATAAAAAGGCTTTTACTAAATGCTAAGCATCTTTGTCAATGTGTCTTTCAGATCTCTTGGAAAGAAATGTGAATCTTCTATTTGTTTAGATGAGATTCCTTTAATTAACAATGAGTATAAACAACAAAATGTACTTTTACTGGTATTTAATTATTATATTAAATTCTAAAGCTAAATATTCCATTGCAAATATGTTTCATATTGTTTTGTTTATCCATGTATAAATGAAAAAAAATCAAGGTGATAGGGCAATACAAATAAAACCAAGCTTCAAAGAGAAAGTTGTTTGTAGGCTAATTTGAAACTTAGCTATTTACACCTACAATTAATTAAAGTTTGTAAGAGAAGCATTTACTGTGTTACTTTATAGTTTATGTACTAGAATACAAAATCATTAATTCTAAAGAATAATACAAACACTGTCATCTGAACCATGTATGTTCAAACTGTTTAGTAGTGTCTATGCATATGTGGTATGTGCTTATTCACTCAATATATATAAATATATGAGTCTTGTATGCTATTGTATTGTGCCTGATAGTCCACACATTTGCACATGCACACAAACACACGCACACACACTTCAATTCTCATACATCACTGATTATTTCATGAATGTTTCTTTATATTCTTGGATATTTTCCTTCATGTGTACAATGGATTCTTATTATATACATCCCAAACACCTTCTCTCCTGACACAACTTTCTTCAAATTTCATATCCTTGCTTTAGTATTTTAAATAATCAATGAATCCAGTTAGTGCTGCCCGTATGTCATACTATGCACTGAGGCCTAGCCAACCTACCAGTGCATCCTGAAAAGAAAAGTGACTCACATCACTAAGGGATGGATCAACAGTTAAAATGTCTGGTGGCTCCTATGAAGAACAGTTGCTCAGTTTTCAGCACTGAGATCAGCCAGGCTGCTGTACTCTTTGACTCCATTTCCAAGGGATTCTCCTCCCTCTTCTGGCCCCTGAGAGGCACTGTACATATGCAGACAAGCAAAACAAAAAGGTAGGTATACATTTAAAAAAAAAAAACTCAAGAGGTTTTTTTGTTTGTTTTTTCAAAAAAGTAACTCTTATTTTCTGGGAAATAATCAACTGCCAATAGCTCCTTAGCTGCCAGTGTGACTTGCAAATTTGTTCTGATCTGTGTTCCAATTTTAAAATTGGTTTCTTCTTGTACAGGTCTTGAACAGTTAACTAAACCTTTTGAGGGTTCATATGTGCAGTAGCAATGCCATTATAGAAGGCAAAGAGTGACAGCTCTCCTGCCTATCCGTCAGCTCTTAGGCTCCTGTAATTTGTACAGAAATTGTTTTCCCTACTATAAATATTCTTAAGAATTTC
Organism: Ondatra zibethicus; assembly: GCA_004026605.1. Lineage (NCBI taxonomy): Eukaryota > Metazoa > Chordata > Mammalia > Rodentia > Cricetidae > Ondatra > Ondatra zibethicus. The sequence goes on along the minus strand of PVIU01007857.1, from coordinate 62,885 downwards.
ACTGAAATTGCTATCTGTAGATAAAGCCCTAATAATAAGTGCCTAGAATGCAGCATCGTGAAGAACCAGTGAAACAATTATTAGTTAATAATTTTCATATAAATAGAAAGCGAAATACCAAGTAAATGCATTTAAATCTGAAGTATTAATTGTTTTCATTTTACAAAAGTGAATGTAGGCCTTATGTGTTATCTTTTCTCTATTGCTTGAAAATGTCGCTGCATTTAAGAATCAGTTAATATTATTCCACATATTATTTTTATGATACTTTCAATAAAATAATGTAATAGATTACCTATATAAATTTAAAACTTGCATATAAGTTATAAATTATATATTGTATATGAATGCAATAAATGACTGTGTATATAACTGTAGAATGCTGAATTTTGACATACATCAGAATTAAAAAAACTATTTCAGCCTTCCATTCTATTTTGCAACTAATAAAAAGTATTATAATCCACAAATATGAACTCACCATGACAAGTAAAATATGCTTGTCAATATGTTTTGAAAATGAGACAAAAAGATGTTTTCAATAAAGTTTGTCCAGTGACTTTATAAATCTAGTGTGTTAAAATAGTGAATGATTTCTTTAAGATGTTTTGTTAACAGTTTTCCTTTTTCTTAAAATTTTATTCATGTATGCTAGCCCTGTCATGTTAAAAAGACGGAACTTTAATGTCCTCCACCTTATTCTCCAACTCATACATTCTTTTTCACCTTTTTTTTCTGATATATTTCTTGGAACTTAGCAGCTGAACTGTGATAAAGGTGTTCTATTTATTGCTGAACACAACCATTTGTTCCCAGAGCTCACCTATATGTTCCTGCATTGACTGACAGCCTTGAACTGCCAAAAAAGCTTTCTTGAGGAAGTTTGAAAACACTCAGGTTTATAAGTATTAACATTAGTATTTGGATGGAAATTTGATAGCACAATTACTTGGGACATGACAGTAGCGGTTTCTAGTTTATTTTCTTTTTTCTCCCAGCTACAGGATATTGTTCAGGATTACAGGACTAGGCATAAAGTTCCTTCCTGTGGAAGATGCATCAAGTTCAGTCAGAAAGCAGTAAGTTACACCTCAACTCTTGTACAGGTGGATACACCTTGCATCACAGGTCAGGGTCCCAAGATGAGTAAGGTATTGTTATCTTTTTCTTCCCAAGAAGTCTGTAGAACACTTTCCAGCCTATCAAAGCAGAATACCAGAAAGTCTCCTAGTGGGTTTAGGATTTCTATAGCCAATAGCAAAAATAAGTGTGAATTCAGCAATAACTCAAGGCAATAGCATGAATCTGTGTTATTTTGAAGACTTTTGGGCCTCATCTGAATCATAACTTTCAGGGAGGTATCCATGACTTGTCCTATGATTTCCATTTACTAATCATGTGTCTTCGGCATGGCATAGTCCAGCTTTCCATGATAATTCCATTCAAACTCTTTTAAATTATATTTTGAATTTAGTTTATTAACTAGTGTGTTTCCCAGGGTTTTCTGAAATCCATAGTTTTGGTTAATTCACCCACAACTCTCTCTTCCACCTGACACCCTTTCCCCCAACCTTCTTAATTATTGAACCTTCAGTGTCTGTGTTTATTCATCTTTTTTCACATAACATCTAGTATTTTTACTACCCCACTAATTAATTTATAAAATAGATAACAGTTCTTCATATAACCCTCATGGGCTAACCACACATCTTTCCTATTTTCCCTCATCTTCTGATGACTTTTCTCATACAAACTTTTCCAATACAACATATTTTTAAACAAAATTTTAAATGTATTAGATTACTATGACTGTAACTTCTGCCACACTTATTTGTCAATAATTGAAAATCTGTTTGAAAAAACTTAATGGGAGTTTTATTCCTGAATAAATTGTATTTTAATCAGTCTATTTATTTATCCTATTTACATGAACTTAGCTAAATTAAATACATATAACACTTGAGAATAAAAAATATTAAAGATATATTGAAACATATCTCAGAACTGCAATCTATATCTTAAACAGATGAGATACTAACTTTCTGAAGAATGAGAAACTTTATCAATGACAATTATTCTGGAGGAAGAGAGGTGAAAATAAGCAAAAAAAATGTGAATGCACTTTATTATCATATTTATTTATCCCTCACATTTGTCCTTGGTGCTCCATATAAAGAATTGCCTTCATTTTATATACTAGGGAGAAATAAGCCTCAGTATATAACAACATGCAGGAATGTTTATTTGATCATCCTTTCACTGGAGAGTTTCTTGTAGTCAGAGGAAATGAATAATGAAAAGCAAAATGAATGGATTGGGCCAGTTTGCTTCCATTAACTCTGATAAGCTCACCATAATCTCCTACCTAAGCTACCTGTTCTTGGAGGAAGACATGTGCACTACTTCAGAAGTCCTTCTGTCCATCTAGATGTGAGTTTCAGTTAGCCAATAGTCTCTTCTATGAGAGTATCAAGAAGAATGAATGCAGAATATCTGGCTCCTCTCCAGTCTTTCACAATTCTTCAGACATGGTATCTTGTCAGTTCTTAGATCTGAATTCTTCCTAAGATAACCTCATTAAATTTTATTCTATCTTTCTCAGTAACTTCTCTGGTTCTTTACCTCTATAAGGAGAGACTGGGGATGAGGGGGCAAGAAACAATATTGTACTACTGTTCTTAAATTCACACTGCTCTGGAAATAAGTTTCAAATCACGTTCATTAGAGTTATATGTTTCTGCCTAGTATTGTGGCAGATTCGATATGGCTTTATTTCATGGTCATAACTGTTCTTTTCCCTCAGGCTTCTTGCCTTTTTAATATCTACTCATTGGTAAATTTGTTTTAAATTACAAAATTATTAAACTGTCTTTCTAGATCCTTATGTGGTATTATTACCCATAATAAATAATTCTGAACACTTTAATATCTTGTTCTTAACATTCCTCACAATTATAACTAAATAATTGACAAAAATCTGGACTTAGTTATCCTGAACCTGTTTTACAAGTTACATCAGGAAAAGTATTAACTTTGTTAGGTTTAATAAAACTATTATATTGTACAGTCAGTTTAGACTCAGAGCAAATATAAACTCATGAATATTTAATTTATAAATAAAGAATAGACTAGTAAACCTCATTGTATTTAATTAAATTTAAATTATAGATGTCCAGGAAACAATGCTAATTATTGGAAAAATTATTTGTGAAAAATATTTGACATCTAAATTCCTCACTAAAATCAATGATATTATTCCAGTGATCTTTGAAAAGTCAAAAAATATCCAATACTTCCTTTGTGCAAACCTGTCAAAAATATTATTGGAACTATGGCTTTTCAGGATTATACAAGATAGTGAAATAAATACTTTCTATTCCAATATATACAATTTTGATCTCATCAGTATTTGTCAAAGGGAAGGCAATATTGTAATCACTGAATAAATTCTTTAGTTGGCCATACAACACATGAATGTTCACACTAATCTTCAGTTGTTAAAAGGATCTAATAGGACAATTTCTTCTCAGTACCCAAGATTGCATTGGAGACATGTACTTCTCTTCCCCAAACTCCATCTCAATATAGTTTATGCAAATATTATCATATGTATGTCATTATTACAATGACTTTTAGCACTTTCCATGCCTTACTGTATATAATTATTATCACTTACTACCATCAGTATACATAATATGCTTTTATTTGACTATTCACTTACTGTTACTTTTCCTTTGCAATAAAAATCTCAGCACAGAATTTGAATATAATAACTATTGTTATTTTTCTTTTTCTTAAAATGACGCCCAGAGAAAATATTGCTAACTAATATGCAATTTTTGAGTAAGAAAAAATGTTTTTTATAATTATTATTACATACAAATCTATTTTAATATATATTTTAACTTTGATACTAAACCATTTAAAAATATAAACTCACTGATGAGTTTTTCTAAAGCAATAGTTTAGCAGATATGCGATGGTTTGAATGAGAATGCCTTCCATCCATGTTGTAGATGTATTAGAATCCTTGGATCTCAGTTTGTGAAGCTGTTTGGGGATATCAGAGAATTGTGACTTGTCAGAAGAAGTACATCACTAGAGGAAGGTGTGGAAGTAGCAAAGCCTTCTGTCATTCGGAGCTCTCCCCCACCTTCTCTCCCCTCTGCCTCTCTCTGCCTGTCTCGGGTGTGTGTGTGTATGTGTGTGTGTGTGTGTGTGTGTGCATGCACATTCCCACACATGCACGTACGCACACATCCGTGCATGAACATGTACTTTGAGTTCATGGTTTAGATGAGAGCACTTATCTTCCTGTACTTACCACCATACACCTACCTGCTATCTTTGCCCTGCCATTATTAATGATAAGCAATATGTAAATCTTTCATTTCTAACTTGCCTAACACTTGGTGTTTTTCATAACAACAGTAAGTTAACTAATCCAATAGTGAGATGTTGCTATGAATAACCAAACCATGTTAATTGTTTTTAGATGGATGTTAAAGACCTTGGAACTTCTGACTACAAAAATAATTGAATTTTATAATCAGAGATTAATGTGTTTTGCCTGTAGATGCATGCAACCCAGTAATTCAAAGAACACTATGGAGGCCCAAATTATGAGGTTTCAGAATTAACAACTTAAGCAATTGGGCTTGAGGTCATTCTTGCAACATTTTGGACAAAGCATCCGACTGTCTGTTTCACATATTATGAGCACTGATTTTGAAAATGTAATGGACAGGAATTTTGTCAGAGATGCCTTCAAAGCACAATTTTGAATCCCTAGCATGATTATCAATAAAGGTTATATAGGTCTACAAGTGAAAACAGCAAGTGGGGTAGAGATACAAGCTATGCAGTTTAAATATATAAAAGAATATCAAGTAACAACATTGTGTCTCAGGCTTATCACAAAAGTTATAAGTGTGTAATTAGTGCCATCAAGGAGAGAGCTTCTAGTCAACATTGAAGTAAAGGGAAGTGAGCCTTCATGTTACACTATACCCACCTAAGATTTGAACTTGTGAAAGAAGGCGTTGTTTCATACTAAATAACAACTGAATTAAAACATGCTGTTAATGGCATTCCATGTGGATCAGGAACCATCCACATCTGGCAACAAACTTGGCACTGTAGTTCAAAGAGTCTTGGGTTAGAGTCATGAAAGATGCAAGAGAAAATGGGTTGTGAAATATTTCTCTACAGTTTCAGAAAGTTGCTGAAGTCAGGACGAGTGTTAAAGGAAATTTCTTGGAGGAAGGTACTGAGATGGCACAAGGTCATGGAAAGTCATTTTGTGATGTAAGTAAAGCCAGCATTGCAATAGAGACCCCAGGAAGCATCTTTGGTGCTAGCAGTTGTCATAGTACCATAAGGTGTTATACAGGCTACTGATGAAAACTGCTGTGGTACTGTGGCATGTCTATTCTGGTCCTGAGATTTGGGGAAGGAGCTTCAGTGGGAGGAATTGTGTCCAACCACCAGATACTTGTCACACAAGTGGCTGCCACAAATAGCTCAAGCTGTCTTTATTTAATGCTTCAAAGCAGGCATACTTTTGTACCCTCCAGCCTTAACCTCCACAAAAATGAAATATGCTTCACCCTAACTTTTCCATCAAAACAAACTTTAAAGCAAAAACAGCATTCAGCATTTTGTTAGCTTGGTTAAATTTTGAGCCAGGCACATTCATAGGCACACATTTTTAAGAAAACAATATCATCCAGAACGTGGCAAGACATAAATACAGAAACAGTTCTGATTTGCCATAAACTACTTGCATAGAATAAGCTTATATTTCTTCAACTCTTCCATTTTTCTACAAAAGGATCCTGTAGGCTTAAGCCTGTCTATAAAGGGAAAACTTTGATAATGCACTCTTTTTCCATCGTAATGGGTTTCCCCAGAATTGGGGGATGTAGTTAATGCCCCATGTATTGCTTTCTTATATGAGCCCATTAACTCCCATTAACTTTTATTGTCTCTGCTACTGTTGCACTGAATCAGAAACATTCCCAGGGTCTTGTGTGACAGCTGGAATTTCCAGATAAGAAACCTGAGAAGCATCAGTTCCAAAAGAATTTTATGGGAAAATATTGTATTAAAAAAAAGGGGGTTTTCCGTGAGTGATTTTTAGTTCTATGCTTACCTGACAAACAAAATGAAAGTATAAACTACCAAGTGACTCATCAACATTATTAGAGAGAAGAAATCATGCAAGCACCATGGTCCCCAGCACTATTCTGTACTGCTGTAAGGACCACTGGTCCTTTCTGTCAAATGAAGGTCAGTCTCTTTGGACCTTGCCTACAGGAGACCCACTGAACAAGCGTTAATATGCTGATCAGAAACTAGGCCTCATGGCTCCCAACAGAAACTATCTACATTTTTTTTCCAACCTTGAAATCTGTAAACTCTGAAATGATGTCTGTGGCAAGATGGGCTCATACATGCAGTAATGGAGTGGAAGTTACAAGGAATACTAACTGCTTTCTGATTAGACTAAAAGATTGATCAAAGGAATGAAGCCCATTCGTGGTATTGCCAAACCTTACCAATCACCAATGACAGTTCACTGTTCCCTGCTATGAACTTACACTAGGATTTTTCTAAATGTTGTACAAAATGACATTTGAAGGTTTCAAAGAAATGCTTTCAAGAAAATCTAAGAAATACAGGTGTAATAAGCAAAGCTTGTAAGAAAATTGTCTTAGTTAGAGTTTAATATTGCTGTGAAGAGATGCCACAAATTCTTACAAGGAAAATATTTAATTGAGGATGATTCACCTACAGTTTCAGAGAGCCAGTCCTGTACAGTCATGAAGGGGAGCAGCACACAGGCAGATCTGCTGCTGGAGCTAAGAGTGCTACATCTTGCAGGCAACAGGAAGTGAACTGACTGTCATACTGAGTGAAGCTTGAGAAAAGGACCTCAAAGCCCAGTCCCACAGAGACTCCAATAAGATGATATTGATATCCAAATTTCCTCCAATAAGACTTTACCTACACAGACAAGGTATATACAGATAACACCTCCTTATAATGCCACTCCCTTTGGGTGTCCTTTTCTTTCAAACACCCATATAAATGTAGACTACAAATAAGGAAACTATCAAAGAGAGAAATGTTTTATATGTCAGAAATATTTATAATGAATAACTCTGTAAGTCAGATATCAGAAATTGAAACCTTAAAAAGAGACTTTATTGAGGGGAGGAAAGATTATCAAAGCTTGAAGAAAAGTCTCTACCAATATCAGATTCAGAAAAAGTAAGAAGAGAAAAGTGAAGGACTGAAGATTTGTTCAAGATTTCATGAACAACAGTGAAAAGCAAAATTTCTACATCATTGTTATATGTAAGGGGAAATGAATAAAAGTTATGGCAGTGGAAATACTCCTTGATAAATTAATATAAAAATTCATTAATTTTAAGAAAACCAAGACATTGATCAATAGAGATTGTCAGGTCTCAAAATAATCATGAAGACCTTAGAACACATGTTTCTTTAAACTCTAAAAGGTTCTGGATGCAAGAAGAATTTTAAAATCACTAAGCTATACTAACCATGTGTAACTAAATTGTTTTTCAAAAAAAATGAGCCAGAAACAATGGATTCAGTGCTGACCCACCAAAAAGAGGCAAACCTGAATGATTTGTCAAAAGACCATTAGATAACAAATGAACATAGTTCTGTGTGGCTGGCTGGCTTTAGGTTGAGGTCTCTGATCCATTTAGATTTAAGTTTTGTAATGGTGGTAGATATGGATCTATTTTCATTCTTTTACATGTTTATATCCAGTTATGCCAGCATCATTTGTTAAATATGCTTTCTTTTTTCCATTTTATATTTTTTGCTTCTTTGTCAAAACTCAGGTGTTCATAGGTGTGTGAATTAATATCTGGGTCTTCAGTTCAGTTCCATTGGTCCCCTGTTTGTTTTTATGTCAATAACAGGCTGTTTTCAATACTGTAGCTCTGTAGTAGAGTTTGAAGTCAGGGATTGTGACGTCTCCAGAAGTTCCTTTTTTTGTGCAGGATTGCTTTGGCTACCCTGGGTTTTTTTTTTTTTTTTATTTCCATATGAAGTTGAGTACCGTTCTTTCGAGGTCTGCGAAGGATTTTGCTGGAATATTGATGGGCAATTCACTGAATCTGTAGACTGCTTTTGGTAAGATTGCCATTTTTAATATGTTAATTTTACCTACCCAAGAGCATGGGAGATCTTTCCACCTTCCTCAAAGATTTAAAGTTCTTGTCATACAAGTCTTACACTTGTTTGGGTCGAGTTACTTTGAGATATTTTATGCTATTTGTGACTATTGTGAAGGATGATATTTCTCTGATTTCTTTCTCAGCCCATTTGTCATCTGTGCAAAGGAGGGCTACTGATTTTTTTAAAGTTAATCTTGTATCCTGCTACATTACTGAAAGTGTTTATGAATTGTAGAAGTTCTTTGGTAGAAATTTTGGGGTCACTTGTGTAAATTATATCATCAGCAAATAGTGAGAGTTTCACTTCTTCTTTTGTGATTTGTATCCCCTGATCTCCTTTTGTTGTCATATTGCTCTAGCTAGGACCTCAGGTACGATACTGAATAGTGGACAACCTTGTCTTATTCCTGATTTTAGTGGGATCACTGTGAGTTTCTCTTCATTTAGTTTGATACTGGCTGTTGGCTTGCTCTATATTGCCTTTATTGTGCTTAGGTATGTTCCTTGTTTCCTTGCTCTCTCCAAGACCTTTATCATGAAGGTATGCTGTATTTTGTTGAAAGTGTTTTCAATATCTAATGAGATGTTCACGTGGTATTTTTTCAATTTGTTTATATGCTGAATTACATTGACAGACTTTCAAATATTAAACCATCCCTGCATTTCTGGGATGAAGCTGACATGATCATAGTAGATGATTATTCTGTTGTGTTCTTGGATTGGGTTTGCCAGTATTTTCTTGGACATTTTTGCATCAAAGTTCGTGAGTGATATTGGTCTGTAATTCTCTTTCTTAGTAATGTCTTTATGTGGTTTGGGTGTCAGGGTAATTGTATCCTCATAAAAAGAGTTTGGCAATGTTTCATCTGCTTCCATTATGTGGAACAATTTGAGGTATATTGGTATTAGTTCTTCCTTGGAAAACTTGTAGAGTGCTGAGCTAAAACCATCTGGTCCTGTGCTTTTTGGGAGGGGAGGTTGGACACTTTTGAGGACTGTTTCTTTTTATTTAGCAGTTATAGGTCTATTTAATTTTCTTATCTGGTCTTGATTTAATTTTGGTCAGTGATATTTATCCAGAAAGTTGTCCATTTCCTGTAAGTTTTCCAATTTTGTGGAGTAAAAGTTTTCGAAATATGACTGGATGATTCTCTGGATTTCCTCTGTGTCTGTTGTTATGTCCCCCTTTTCATTTCTCATTTTTTTAATTTGGATATTCTCTCTCTGCCTTTTGGTTAGTTTAGATAAAGGTTTGTATATTTTGTTGACTTCTTGAAGAACCAATTCTTTGTGTCATTGATTCTTTGTATTGTTTTCTTTGTTTCGATTTTAATGATTTCTGCTCTCAGTTTGATTATTTCCTGCTCTCTAGTTCTCTTTGATGAGTTTGCTTCTTTTTGTTCTAAAGTTTTCAAATGTTCTGTTAATTCACTAGTGTAGGATTCTTCCAGCTTCTTTATGTAGGCATTTAGTGCTGTGAACTTTCTTCTTAACACTGCTTTCATTGTGTCCCCTAAATTTGGGTATGTTATGTGGTCATTTTCACTGAATTTTAGAAAGTTTTAATTTCTCCCTTTATTTTTTTCCAGGTGAGCATTGTTTTATTTTCATGTGTTTGTGAACCTTCTGGAATTAGTGTTTCTGTTGAATTCTTATTTTAAGCCATGGTGATCTAATAAGATACATTGGATTATTCCATATTTTTGTATCTGTTGAGGTTTGTTTTGTTAATTAGTATGTGGTCAGTTTTTGAGGTTTCATGAGGTGCTGAAAAGAAGATATATATATATATATATATATATATATATATATATATATATATACATGTTTGGCTAGAATGTTCTATAGATGTCTCTTAAGTCCTTTTGAGTCATAACATCTGTTATTTCCCTTATTTCTCTGTTAATTTTTTGTCTGACAGACATGTCCAGTGGTGTGAGTGGAGTAGTGAAGGCTCCCACTATTAGTGTGTGGTGTTTAATGTGTGATTTAAGCTTTGGAAGTGTTTTTTTTTTACATATTAGGGTGTCCTTGTATTTGGGGAATAGATGTTCAGTATTGAGATTTCCTCTTGATGGAGTTTTTTACTGTGACTAATATGAAATGTCCTTCTTTGTCTCTTTTGATTGATTTTAGTCTGACGTCTATTTTGTTAGATATTAGGATAGCTACACCTGCTTGTTTCTTAGGTCCATTTGATTGGAAAATCTTTTTCCAACCCTTTACTCTGAGGTGATGTCTATATTTGAAGTTGAAGTATGTTTCTTATATGCAACAGAAGAATGAGTTGTTTTCTTATCCAGTTGGTTAGCTTTTGTCTTTTTATAGGTGAGTTGAGTCCATTTATATTAAGGATATTAATGGCCAGCAATTGTTATCTACTGTTAATCTAGTTTTCATTGTTGGCGATATAATTTGCATGTTTTTCCCTACTTGGGATTTGCTGCTCTGAGGTTGTCAATTGTCTGTGATTTTGTTGATGTAGCCAACTTCCTTGGGTTGGAGTTTTCCTTCTAGTACTTTGTGTAGGGCTGGGTTTGTGGCTAGGTATTGATTAAATCTGATTTTGGAATGGGAGAATTGTCTTTATTCTGTCAATCATGTTTTAAATAAACTCTGATTGGCCAGGCAGGAAGTATAGGCAGGTCAACCAGACAGGACATAGTCCATATTCCAAAAATATCTAGCTCTAAAACATATGGAAGTAATCTCGTTTAAAGCATTTTTATATAAATAAGCAAATAAAATGGTTGCTAATGTCAACCTCCAATAAAACAAGCTAGTTTTGTTTTAGATTTTTAATGTCTAATTTGAAACCTAGTCACTATACAAACAGAAGGTCACTAAAACAGCTCATTGTACCTAATAGTAAAAAATGGTCTTCACACAGATTCACAAGCACATAAAAACACACACTCATACACCCATGCACATGCACATATGAACATACAAAGACATATGGATACACATAGAGATATACTAGTAATATCTCATTAGAATAGTCAATTAGAGAAACAAAATGTTCAAGCATTAATGAATGAGACACAATATATTATGGTATCTGATAATAAAGCAATATTAAATTAAGCATATTTGATTCTATAATTATATGTAAAATAATTGAATCAGTATGAAAGTGGTAAATGAAAAATAAACATGCAGGATTTGAGATAGTTATGTATTAATAGCAAACAATGATGTTAGGTGTCAATTTTTACTCTTCTATTTGAGTGGACTCTTATTCCTTCCATTACATTCTGATTTATCTTTTAGACAATAGCAGAGACAGAATGGTAATAAAAAATATTATCTTCAATCTTGAAGACTTAGCAATTAAGTGTATTTTTGCTAAAGTCACTGAAATCATTATAATTTTTTGTATTATTCAATTTTCAGATTAAACTTTAATGGCACCCTGCTATTCAATATTACTGGCAAGAAACATCCAAACATTGCTAAGCCATTTTTATTATATTAATTTACCTTAAACATTGTCTTATTGATAGCATAAATTCAATTAGAAAAATTTATATAATGTTTTGGACATCTTTTATTTTTATTGAAAATAGATTTTATTTATTTATTTATTTAGATTTTTCGAGACAGGGTTTCTCTGTATCTTTGGAATCTGTCCTAACTTGCTCTTATAGACCAGGCTGGTGTCAGACTCACAGCCTGGTCTGCTGCCTGAGAGCTGCAATTAAAAACCTGTGCCACCATCGCTGGGCAAAAATACATCTTTTTTTCTCATATGATACATCCTGACTACAGTTTCATATCCCTCTATTCCTCTCAGCTCCCTACTACTTCCCCTTTCCCTAAGATCCACTCCTTATTATCTAAAATTTTATATTGGTAATCCAAACTATTAATTTAACATACATTACTCTACACTGAATTTATTATCTTTATTTTATTGGGAAAAAACTCTTTAGAGTAGTGTTTTCTTGTTGGTCAAATATGGGTACTAGTATTTTATTCTTATATTGTAATACATATTTGGATTATACAATGCCCTTTGAAATATACACTGCCTTTGTTGAAACATTTTAGTTTTAATACTATGTTCTAGGACAACCCTTTATAATTGAAACTATTGCCTAATAACCTTAATTAGCAGTTGTTAATTAATTGACCTTGTAATATCAAGTTAATTTTTCTAATATTTAATATATTTTAGGATTTTGTTTATATCTACTTTGTTCAATTTAACTTTTTTATATTTTCTTTTCAGTAATGTTTTCAGGGTTGCTAATTAATAAAACAAAATCATTACTTAAATTAGATATTAGATTTCCTTTTATGATGGCTAAACCCCACATTGGACAGAGGACTGATCTACAAAATATACAAAGAACTCAAGAATCTTGACATCAATGTACCAAATAATCCAAAAAAAAAAAAATGGACTACAAACCTAAACAGAGAACTCTCTGTAGATGAATGTCAAATTCCTGAAAGACAATAAAGGAAGTGTTCAACATCCTTAGTCATCAAAGAAATACAAGTTGAAAACACTGATGATGCTGGAATGTGGGAAAAGAGAAACACTCCTACATTGCTGGTAGGAGTGCAAAATTTAACAGCCACTTTGGAAATAAGTATGGCAATTTCTCACAAAATTAGAACACAATCTACCTCAAGACCCAGCTATATCACTTTTTGGTATATACCCAAGATGCTCAACCATACCACAAGAACATGTGCTTAACTATGTTCATAGCAGCTTTATTCCTAATAGCCAGAACCTGGAAAAAAAACCTAGAGGCCCTTCAACTGAAGATTGGATAAAGATGTGGTACATTTACACAATAGAGTAATACACAGTGCTAAAATATAATGACATCTTGAAATTTGCAGCAAATAAATGGATCTAGACAACATCATATTGAGTGAGGTAACCCATACCCAGAGAGACAAATATAATATATGCTTACTCACAAGTGGCTTTTAGACATGAAGCAGAGAAGAACCAGCCTGCAGTCCACAACCACAGAGAACCTAGACAACAAAGATAGTGTAGGACAATGGTCTGTATCCTGTCAGTTATATTTTAAATAAATGCTGATTGGTCAGTAGCCAGGCAGGAAGTATAGGCAGGACAACCAGACAGGAAGTAGAGGCAAGTCAATGAGAATATGAGAATTCTGGGAAAAGGAAAGCTCTTTCTGCAGTCCTGGCCCAGCCACAGAAGAAGCAAGTTGTGACTACCTCACTGAATAAGGTATTAAGCCATGTGGCCAACATAGATAAGAATAATGGGCTAATGTATGTTAAAAGAGTTAATAAGAATCCTGAGAACTAACAGAGGTAGGGATTGAAATGGACTTAACAGACATCTACAGAACATTTCACCCAAATAGGAAAGAATATACCTTCTTCTCAGCATCTCATGGAACCTTCTCAAAAATTGACCACATACTCAGTAACAAAGCAAAATTCCACAGATACAAAAAAATTTTAGTAACCACCTGTTACTAAATAACAGGTGGAATAAAGTTAGAATTTAACAAAAATTCTACCCCCAGAAAGCCTACAAATTCTTGGAAACTGAACAGTCAACTACTGAACAGCCCTGGGTCAAGGAAGAAATAAAGAAAGAAATTAAAGTCTTCCTTGAATTCAATGAAAATAAAGACACAACATACCCAAACCTAAGGGACACTATGAAAGCAGTGCTAAGGGGAAAGTTCATAGCACTAAGTGCCCAAATTTAAAAACAAGACCAAGAAAAAAAAAAAACAGAGAAATTTCACATTAGAGTCTTAACAGCACAGCTGAAAGCACTACAAAAAAAAAAAAAAAAAAAAAAAAAAAAAAAAAAAAAAAAAAAAAAAAAAAAAAAAAAAAAAAAAAAAAAAAAAAAAAAAAAAAAAAAAAAAAAAAAAAAAAAAAAAAAAAAAAAAAAAAAAAAAAAAAAAAAAAAAAAAAAAAAAAAAAAAAAAAAAAAAAAAAAAAAAAAAAAAAAAAAGCAGACTCACCCAGGAGAAGAAAACAGGAAATAATCAAACTGAAGGCTGAAACCAACAAAGAAGAAACACAGAAAAAAAAAAGAATCAATGAAACAAAGAGCTGGTTCTTTGAGAAAATCAACAAGATTGACAAACCCCTATTCAAACTAATCAAAAGGCAGAGAAAGAACACACATACTAACAAGATCAGAAATAAAAAGGGGGACATAACAACAGATACTGAGGAAATTCAGAGAATCATTAGGTCTTACTACAAAAGCCAGTATGCCACAAAGTTGGAAAATGTAAAAGAAATGGACTTTTTTTAGATAAGTACCATATACCAAAATTAAATCAAGACCAGGTGAACAATTAAAATAGACCTATAAGTTACGAGGAAATAGAAGCTGTCATCAAAAACCACCCAACAAAACAAAGCCCAGGACCAGATGGTTTTAATGCAGAATTCTACCAGAATTTTCAAGAAGAGCTAATACCTATACTCCTTAATGTGTTTTACATAATATAAACAGAAGAGTCATTGCCAAACTCTTTTTATGAAAGAACAGTTACCCTGATACCAAAACCACACAAAGATGCAACCAAGAAAGAGAATTACAGACCAATCTCACTCAGGACCATCAATGCAAAAATTCTCAATAAAATACTGGCAAACAAAATCAAAGAACACATCAAAAAAATCATCCATTATGATCTAGTAGGCCTCAACCCAGAGATGCCGGGCTGGTTCAACATATGAAAATCTATCAATGTAATCCATCATATAAACAAACTGAAAGAAAAATCATATGATCATTTCATTAGATGCTGAAAAAGCTTTTGACAAAATTCAACATGCCTTTATGATAAAGGTCTTGGAGAGATTAGGGATACAAGGATCATACCTAAATATAATAAAAGCAATATACAGCAAGCCAACAGCTAACATCAAAATAAATGAAGAGAAACTCAAAGTGATTCCAATAAAGTCAGGAACAAGACAAGGCTGTCCACTCTCATCATATCTCTTCAACATAGTACTTGAAGTTCTAGCAACAGCAATAAGACAACA
Organism: Ondatra zibethicus; assembly: GCA_004026605.1. Lineage (NCBI taxonomy): Eukaryota > Metazoa > Chordata > Mammalia > Rodentia > Cricetidae > Ondatra > Ondatra zibethicus. The sequence continues at coordinate 47,643 of PVIU01007857.1, read as the reverse complement.
TAAGGAGATCAAGGGGATTCAAATTGGAAAGGAAGAAGTCTAAATTTGTTATTTACAGATGATGTGATAGGGTTCATAAGTGACCCCCAAAACATTACCAAAAAACTCCTATAGCTGATAAATACCTTCAGTGATGTGGCAGGATACAAGATCAACTCCAAAAAAACAGTAGCCCTCCTATACACAAAGTATAAAGAAGCAGAGAGGGAAATCAGAGAAATGAAACCTTTCATGATAGCCACAAATAGCATAAAGTATCTTGGGGTAATATTAACCAAGGAAGTGAAAGATCTATTTGATAAGACCTTTAAGGCTTTGAAGAAAGAAATTGAAGAGGAAACCAGAAAATGGAAGGATCTCCCATGCTCCTGGATTGGTAGGATCAACATAGTAAAAATGCCAATTCTATCAAAGGCAATCTGTAAATTGAACGCAATCCCGATCAAAATCCCAACAAAATTCTTCACAGACCTTGAGAGAACAATAATAAACTATTTATGGTAAAACAAAAAACCCAAGATAGCCAAAACAATCTTATACAATAAAGGTACTTCTGGAGGCATTTCCATCCCTGACTTCAAACTCTATTACAGAGCTACAGTAATGCAAACAGCTTGGTATTGGCATAAAAACAGAGATGTTGACCAATGGAATTGAATTGAAGACCTGGATATTAACCCACAAACCTCTGAAAATCTGATTTTCGACAAAGGAGCTAAAATTATACAATAGAAGAAAGAAAACATATTCAACAAATGGTGCTGGCATAACTCGATGTCAACCTGTAGAAAAATGAAAATAGATCCATGTCTATCACCATGCACAAAATTCAAGTCCAAATGGATTAAAAATCTCAATGTAAATCTGACCACACTAAACCTGATACAAGAGAAAGTGGTAAGTGGACTGCAACACATGGGCACAGGAGACCACTTCCTACATATAACCCCAGTAGCACAGACAGTAAGAGCAACAATGAATAAATGGGACCTCCTGAAACTGAGAAGCTTCTGTAAAGCAAAGGACACTTTCATTAAGACAAAAAGGCAACCTACTGAATGGGAGAAGATCTTCACCAACCCCACATCAGACAAAGGTCTTATCTCCAAAATATATAAATAACTCAAGAAACTAGGCATTAATATTCTAAATAACCCAATTAAAAATGGTGTACTGAACAGAGAATACTCATCAGAAGAAGTTCAAATGGGCAAAAGATACTTAAGGTCATGTTCAACTTCCCCAGCAATCAGGGAAATGCAAATCAAAACAACTTTGAGATACCATCTTACACCTGTCAGAATGGCTAAAATCAAAAACACCAATGATAGCCTGTGCTGAGGATGTGGAGTAAGGGGAACACTCATCCATTACTGGTGGGAATGCAAACTTGTGCAACAAGTTTGGAAATCAGTGTGGCAGATTCTCAGGAAATTGGGAGTCAACCTATTTCAGGATCCAGCAATATCTCTCTTGGGAATATACCCAAGAGATGCCCAATCATACTGCAAAAGCATTTGTTCAACTATGTTCATAGCAGCATTATATGTAATAGCCAGATCCTGGAAACAACCTAAATGCCCCTCAATAGAAGCATGGATAAAGAAAGTGTGGAATATATACACATTAGAGTACTATTTAGTGGTTAAAAAAAAATGACATCTTAAATCTTGCATTCACATGGATGGAAATAGAAAACACTATCCTGAGTGAGATAATCCAGACCCAAAAAGATGAATATGGTATGTACTCACTCATTAGTGGACTCTAGTCATAAACAAAGGACATTGAGCCTATAGTTCATGAGCCTAGAGAAGTCAAATAATAAGGTAAACCAAAGAAAAATATATAGAGATCCTCCTGGAAATAGGAAGCAGAGAAGATCACCGGGCACAAGTTGGGAACAGGGGAGTGGAGGTGGGGGAGTGGTGGGATAAGGGGAGAGGGGGAGACAGAAGGGAGAAGGGAAGGATTGGGGAGAGCTTTTAGGAGTGGGAGGGTTGAGATGGAGAGAGGGCGGATATAAGATTAGGGAAGAAGATATCTTAATTAAGGGAGCCATTTTAGGGTTGGCAAGAGTCTTGTCTCTAGAGGGGATCCCAGGTGTCCACGGGGATGTCCTCAGCTTGGTCCTTGTGCAGCAGAGGAGAGGGTGCCTGAACTGGCCTTGTCCCATAGTCACACTGATGAATATCTCGAATATCACCATAGAATCTCTGTCCAGCGATGGATGGAGATAGAAACAGAGACCCACATCGGAGCACTGGACTGAGCTCCCAAGGTCCAGTTGAAGAGCAGAAGGAGGGAGAAGATAAGCAAGGAAGTCAGGTACATGAGGGGTTGGTCCACCCACTGAGACAGTGTGCCTGATCTAATGGGAGCTCACCAAATCCAGCTGGACAGGGACTAAAGAGCATATGATCAAACCGGACTGTCTGAATGTGGCTGACAATGGGGGCTGGTTGAGAAGCCCCTGATAATGGCACTGGAACTTGTCTCTACTGCATGTACTGGCTTTTTGGGATCCTAGTCTATTTGGATGCACACCTTCTTATGCCTGGATGGAGTGGGGAGGGCCTTGGACTTCAACAGGGCAGGGTTCCCTGCCCTCTCTTAAGAATGTAGGGGGAGGGAGAAGGGTGAGTGGGTGAGTGGGAAGGGAATGGGAGGAGGTGAGGAAGTGGAAATTTTTGAATAGAAAAATAAAAAAAGAAATTAATAAATCCCTCAAAGATAAAAAACAATAACCTTTATAATATGATATCACTGTAATGAATGTTCAAGGAACGTTGACAGCATCACATATTGTTACAATTCTAAGTATAATGGGGTTTTTCCTTACATTTGCCCTTCTGCAAAGTTAAGGCTACAAATGATTGAATTGCTTTAGGTTCTTAAAAAGCAAGATATTTTCTTACATTACATTAAATACGTTCACAATATATGTTTTTAATAAACAAGGATATATAAGAAGTATTCAAATCACAAAATATTTAAGAGTTATTAATTATAACCTTAGCTGCACATTGGGTATGACAAAGATTTCAATACATATGAATGCTATTACATTTCCCCTTTTATGTCATTTTATATTTCAAAGTTTTCTACTTATTAAACTTTTCCTTTTCAGGTTTCTTTACTGAGTGACTAGTGGATTTTCATATTTCAATGTTTATTTTTCTCACTGCAAACTAACTTTTTAGTAATTTATGTGTGATTCTTTTTTTAAAAAATGATTTAATAAAATGTATTTTCTCTCTTGTATATTTTTAATCTAAAATGTTTATTTTTGAATGTTTCAAATTGTCATTATTTTATTATTGTTACAGATAATTAGAATAATAAATCCTTAAAAAAGAAAAGACAAAATTTCACTTCTTCACAACCACATTTTCTAAAACAATGTATAGTGCACATTGATGAAGATAGTTTTATGATTTCAAAAATGACAAAAACTTTCCCAGTGTAGACACTGCCTTGATGTTTCCTCCTTAAAAAGAGAGCTAAGATTTCAAAAATTTTATACAATCAAATTGCAAGTATCTAAATGAATTGCTGAATCTAAATGAATTGACTTGCTCACTAATTTTTTATAAACTTTCTAAAATGTATTTCAAATACCTCAATAAAATGGCCATATATATAAACTTAACTATTTTTAAATTGTTGTCCTCTAAACCATTAGGTTTTTTACTTATATTATTTTTATTGTTATTAATTTTCTATATATTATACAGAAATATTTTGTATAATTATTAGTAATTTGTTTATATTACTATTTTTTATGTTGTTCCCTTTGTCCCAAGATTACCTAACTTTTTCCTATATGACTGAGTTCTCTATTTTTTCTAATCATTCTATTATTGTCTTTGTGTAAATATGAAACATTTTATGTTCATACAATAAATTTGAACTTCTCATACAAAGTGTATTATTTGCATTCAATATGGATAGATAAGCTTAATAGTTTCTAAAGAAAAACAGAGAACATGATTTCTCTTTTTATGTTTATATTTGCTTTTTGAAAATCAGGGATAATGTATAATTATTTTAAATATTTAGTTTTGACTTATTTTTTATTTGAAATATGTAAAATTATAAGGAAAGACAGGTATTTATCCCTGCGAAAAAAGCTGAGAGATTTATAATGCACACATATTTTCTCACAAAAGACTTCAGTATTTCATGAGCTGTAACATAATGTTGAAGGCATTCATTTTGATAACATGAACATAGTAGAAAGCAAGTTTTTGATAGTAGCAAAATATAAAAAGTATTTTGAAACTTGAACATCATGGTTGTCAAATTCATTTTGCAATAGTCATTATTTAGATATGTCAGTCAAAACTCTAAATCACCTCTTGTCAGATTTGTTTAATATTCCCCTTTTATTAAACAGATTATTTGCTCATAAAATATAAGCTAAATACAGTATCCCATCCCTTTACTTCTACAAGTTCATCCCTACCTCCTCTCCAAACTGGGATTGTCCATTTCCAAACTTCAGATGTGTTAATAATATATTTAACAACCTTACATTATAAAATTGGGTTAATATAGCTTAGAAAAGTAATTCAATCAGATTATTGATAAATACATAATTATCTAGTATTTTCTATCACTCATCAAAGTAGACTGCTTCAGTGAAACCTGGGAGCTATTCCTATCTATGGTTATGCAATTAAATATTTAGAATTCAGTTGGAAACAACATTGCGTTAAGGAATTGAGAGTAGGAATTTTTCCTCTCAGGTCAATGACCTTTCCACCCATAGTTAGCTGACTAGGTTACAGTACCAAACATGAATTCCTTCTTATTGAAAGGGCCTTGAGTACAATTAGACAGCTATTGATTATCTCCAATATCACAGTGCTACTATTGTACCATCGGAAATATCTTGCCTGTCTAGTAATTGTGTCTAGTAAGCATTAAAATCATTTAGACAATCAGTGACTTCTTTCCATTGGAGTCACTGATAGTTTATTTCTGTTTTCAAAAGGTAGGAGTATTCATAAGCAGAATTGTTCATTAGTTAAAAGGGCTATACTGTAGAATCAACAGCCATAAAGACAAACATGTATCGTTTATGGGTTTAAATATTCAATTAAAAAACTTCAGAACAGATACTACAAACAGGAAAGTCACTACTGAGACACACAGGTTGATGAATAAGACTCATAGCAGTTTGAAATAGGATTCTGTCTTCTAATACTTTTGTAGTTTCAGGCAAGTTATTTTCCTATAATCCTTTTGTGATATTGATTATCTGTCCCCATAAAATTGCAGTGAAGATTAGAAGAAATTATATCTACAGTGGCACTCTGAGTGAAAAAGTTCAGTGTGGGAATGACAGCTCTTATGATGATTGTTGCACTCTGTTTTGGACTTCTATCACCGAAGACCACAGACTGGATAATTTGTGATGAACAAAAGTAGATTGGCTCACAGTAATGGAGGCTGGAAAGGTCAGTGTCAAATTACTGGCATCTTGTTAACTACTTCTTGCTGCACCACCACATCTGAGAAGACAAAATGAAAATGGAAAGAAAAGCAAAGATAGAGAAGAAGAGGTAGGGGCCGATGGGGCTAGTGGGGTTACACTCCTCAGTTATACTCTGATGACACTGCTGAAGGTGGCATTCTCATAATCCTCATGACATCTACAGCTCTTAGCATTTGTAAACTCAGTCTATTTACAACATTACTTTTGGAAGGGCAACTATTCAAACCTTAATGGTTGTGGTGGGGTTTTGACATGAAACCACTGTGTTTATGGTTTCATAGAGCTTGTTATTTTTTTCTGGAATGACATGACAAATGTATGTACATACCAAAGTGTCATTATACAGAAGATTTACTCAGTGAGCCAGTGCATGGTATTGAACTTAACTGACAAAGCATAGACGAGGTGTTATTTACTAGAGCATGGGTTACTCAAAAGAAATTGTGTCACCACAAAAATCATCATAAATTATGATCTGAATGTTGTATTATGGATTCTTGTTGAAGTTAACTTTCTATTCCATATATATATATATATTCCAAATATATATATTCCGAATATATATATATTCCAAATATATATATATTCCAAATATATATTCCATATATATATATATTTCCTAAAATCAATTTAAAACTGGAGGAAGGAAAGAAGAATACTCTTGAGGATCTACATGATAATCTGTGGCATCACATCCTCTTCCTTCTTCTATGGACTGACAATAGACATCATGTTACAGTATATTGTGTTCATTATATTTCAATAACTGCAAGACCAAACTTATCTCTGTTTCCAAATGTCAGTAAGGTGAACATGCTATGTCTGGTCCTAGTCATGCCATAATACAGAACAGAATCTCCAAATCAATGAATTAGGAAGTTAAGTTTCATATAAAATAACTTTACATTTTATACTGACCACAAAATTAAATAAAGGAAGAGTAGTGATAGGGGACCTGTGATAAGCAGTAAAGCTTTATTATGAACTTGATAGGTTAGATTTCTTTATTTAATATTTACTTGTAATTAGACAATTTTACTTACCAATGTATAAATGTGGAAATTCATCAAGTCACCTAGGAAGTTTGACTGAATGGATTCTAGCTCTTGAGGAAAAAAAGTAACAGATTGTATTCTTTTTATGAGTGAACTACAAATCTGTTCAAATGCATTTTCCAGTCTTAATAAACTGAATTGACAACATAAATGGGTGCCATATGTATTTATACTTATGATAATAGCTGTCCTAGCTAATTAAAGTACAATTCTTGTTTCCTCTAATTGATGATCCAACAATATTTTGCTTTACTAGTCACAAAATACAGTGACTTAACAGGCAATCTTTATATAAATAGTATCGCTATTAATGAAAGAATAAGTAATACATTATAAAGTACTCATAACCAGACATAGTACACGTAATATTATTTAAGCACTTATCATTATTTGAAAATCCAGGAAAATTACTAATTCAAATACATTGTTGTATGATTTTATTCAAAACCATTGTTGCACTTATTTTCTTCAAGCACATTGTGAAGAGAATATAATCAATTTGAAGCATTTAAAATAGATTTTACTTTTGATGTTGCACAAGTTTCCACTAAAACATCACAAAAATTCTTATTGTTATTAAAAGTAGAAGGAAACCACTAAATAAAATTCTGCCCTGTTGAAACAACAGAACATTTAAAGAATTGAATTTTGAATGGAAATAGGAATATTTTCAAAAGTAACACAGAAAGGTTAAATATAGTGATGGGCAATTCATGATAATTTATAGACTGAATCTGTACACATGTGTATAATAAAGCAATTTGCATTAGCTTATTCCATAGTGCTTCAAAATTTTAAAACCCAATTCACAGATATTATATATCTGTCATAACCAATGACCACAGGGCTGTTCTTCCATTTTACAGATAAGTAAAATAAAACTCAAAAGGAATTGGCCAGTTGCTGTTATTGTTTTTTTAAATATACTTCTGGCTTTTGTTGGCTACTGTGTTGTCAACTGCATTGCATAAGTATTACATAGATATTTATGGAGAAATTATAATATGGGATTTTAAGAACATTTTGACATAAGAAAAATCAATGTATATTAAAATACAAATGCCTTTTCATCAATATTTATAGACACATGTATCTGGTATGGAAGAAAAAGGATTTATCATCACAGGCAAAATCAATATGTTTATATTCAAATGCAAATTATTCATCTTCTTAAAAATCTGTATGAGGAATAGTATATTTTTTTAACTTTTTATTTTTATATTTCTGAGATTATAACATGATTGCATCATTTCCCAATTCCCTTCCTCCCTCCAAATCCTCCTAATTCACTTGCTTGGTCTCTTTCAAGCCCATGACCTCTTTTTAATTAATTGTTGTTACATACATAGATGTATGTGTAGATGCATATTAGATTAAAAATACTCAGCCTTCTCAGTCTGCAAATGTTGCTTGTATGTATGCTTTAAGTGATGACACTTTGGTATTGGATAACCTTTTGAGATGTTTTTCCTTGAGAAAGATTATTTCTTTTATTCTAAGCATTTTTAGTTCCTTGTAGTTCTTTGTGCTGATTTGGGAGCTACTAGAATTTCCACTGTCCACATTTTGTTGTATATTGCTGGCATTCGTGTTCTGCTCAGGTTTAGGCAGCTGTGTTGATGAGGCTTTGTTTCTTCTCATATGCAAGGTAGGCACAGGCTATATCTAAGTCACTGGTCCTCCAGTTGTTACAGAATTTCTGATCTTTGGTGAGAATAAAGACTGGACAGAAGACTCAGGATATAAAGGCAATTGTTGAACAAGCCAGATCCTTAGAACCCAAGTAAAGGTAGAAATAGAGTAGTCTCACTACATGCTGTTGTACTCTGACTTTCACACATGTGGCCATCCATATGTAACACACATACACACACACAGAAATAGTATTTTTATGTGTTTGTCTATGCATAACTAATGAATGACTTAAGAACATTAACTACTGCTATTGTAATTTTGATAAAAATAGGCACTATTGATGATACTATAGTTAATATGTTGTTATAAAATGAAATAATTGATACAATTACAGTCCTACACTAGGAAGGCAGTTGAAGACTTGTAGTCAGGATTTGAAAACAATAGTTCAGAGAAACAGAATGTCTGAACTTATGCCATACAGTGTAGTTTGAAAGAAAATAAATGACAATACATTTAAGGAAGCCTATTATCTAAAAGAAGTAAGACAGGTGGAAAACTGAGATTTATTCAGAGGAAAGTTTAAAAGTCAGTTTGGAAGAAGCAAAAATTTTAAGGCAAAGTTCAGTAAGGTTTTGAATGGTCATTAATCCAAGTTAAGGTGGCTACATTGCTTCACTCACAATGAGGAATCTCTAGGGGAAGGAAATAGACATGGAAAATATTGCTCATGCTGACATTCAGAGGAAAGTACATTAAAGCAGTAGACTCTAAGAAACAAGCTCTTACATAATATTAGATAGATAGATAGATAGATAGATAGATAGATAGATAGATAGATAGATAGATGACAGATACAGATAAATGGGAGAGAGAGAGAGAGAGAGAGAGCAAAATCTGTACTGGAGGCTTTGAAATATCTGCCTGCAAGCTTGTCTCCTCACATAACTGTGTGTCCATTAATAAGCTTCCAGAGTCACAGAATTTTTCAGACTAAAGATATCCAACATTGTTACTCTTTTATTGTTGACTTTTTGGTTCTTTGCTAACCTCATGACTTTGTAGCTGTGATTTGAAAAAAAAAATCCCACAATTCTTTTTTTATACTTTATCTTTTTAATTGAATTATACATTTTCCCCACTCCCCTTCATCCCTCCTCCCACCCCACATGACCCCAATTTAGTCAGGAGATCTTGTCTTCTTTTTCAGTTTTGGCTGAGATTTACTATTACTCAGATACCAATTCCTATGAATTTAATGCTGTAACTTATAAAACTTTACCCCTTTCTTGATTAATTAGTAGGAGCTAACTATGCAGAAGCAAGCAGCTAGCAAATCTCTGTATCTCCCTTTATTCTGGAAACGCCCATGTGTTTTATACACACAGAGATAAGGGTTAGAAGCCTGTTCTGAAATAGGTCTCTTTCTTTCTTTTGTGTGTGGTTTTTTTGTTTGTTTTTTTGTTTTTGTTTTTTTTTGTTGTTGTTGTTTTTTGGTTTTTTGAGACAGGGTTTCTCTGTAGCTTTGGAGCCTGTCCTGGAACTTGATCTTCTAGACCAGGCTGGCCTCAAACTCACAGAGATTTGCCTGCCTCTGCTCCCGAGTGCTAGGATTGAAGGTTTGTGCCACTTCCGGCCAGCACAGAAATTGGTTTCTTAATAATACTAAGTATTTCCTCATAGGGATTATGTTTTTCATATTTTGAGGAACTTCGGTGCTGATTTTCATACTTAATGGACTCATTATTCTTCCACCAGCGATGGGTGTGGATTCCTCCCCTACTCCAATCTTGGCCAGGACTTGTTATCATTTGTTTCTTAATGATCATTCTCACCAAAGTGATTTTGATTTGAAATTTAAATGTAATTTTAATTTGCATAAACCTTGTGAACAAGGATTTTGAACATCTTTTATGTGATTATTGGCTATTTTAGTCCATCCTTTTCAGAATTGTCTACATACTTCATTAACTTATTTATCAATTGAGTTGCTGAGTGATTTTTTTTGTATTCAGGTATTTTTGGATTTTTTAACATATTCTAGAAATTAATCATCTTTCTAGTATATGGATTCCTGCAAAGATTCTAATTCAGCAGAATTTAAAGGACATTCATGTCTATCACACTGAGTTTTTATCTTTCTGGGAATATGAATAATTATAAAGGAAAGTCCAAAAGAATAATAAAGAAAATTAATGCCAGGTAGAAATTTATGGAATTTTTTCCGGATACAACAGGACCGACATACGTATGAATTCACAGAGACTGTGGTAGCATGAACAAGACCTGCCAAGCTCAACCCAGAAAAAAATCCTGTACAGAGGAAAGGAAGTCTACATGAAGCCCCACCCACGCCAAGGAGATATTCACAAGTGATAGCTGCTAGAAGAGGAAAGTGTGGTTTCCTTCAGTGGAGTGTTACTGGGTATGCCAACTTCACTTCAGCGAAGACCTCATGCTCAGATGTAGTGGGTTTTGTCGGAGACCAGCTTCGACAACAATACCACTTACCAGGGTAGGGCCTGGGGATCAGAAAATAATAAAAAAGATGAAGACAGACACAAGTGAAACTAAGAAAACAGGAAACATAGGATAGTACTGGGAAGAAGTTCCAGTGAATACTGACATCCCCTGTGTTTAACTTTCTATACTCACACTTTTATACACCAACACAACAGAGGAAAGAAGACAAAAGACTGCTGTAACATGATACAAAGGACAACTAGAAGAGTTAATTGCTTAAATACTTTGAGCCATCAAGTCATTAGTATTCTGTTGTTTAGGCAGAGAATCCACCCTAGACCAAATATCTTGAAGGCAGCCACTTCCAAAGTTAAACTTCAGAAGTAGCAGAAGTATGCTTTTAAGTCCTGAACATTGGTCTGGGTGGATTGGATCTACCTGTGTGGGTCATCTTAATGTCAAAAGAATCAAGTAACCACACCTTAGGACAGGATATGTAGCCCTGGTTGTTGTCAATAATTTTTAGCAACTTCAAACTCTATGACCTGATAAGGTAGAAATAGGATCACATTTTTGGGCCCCCACAAAGTTCCACCCAAGCCAAGGAGACAGTCGCAACTGATAGAGCTGCTGGAAGAGGGAAAAGCCGTTACCTTCAGTGGAGAGTTACTGGGCGTGAAGACCGCATGCTCAGACGTAGTGAGGTGGGTAGGGAAGTGTGAGCAGTGGAAGAAACCAGCGGGTGGTTTGGAGATATTGTAATATGGTTCGAATGTACTGCAGAAAATTATCCAATAAATAATGATATTTTAAAAGTATTTTTGTAAACACTCAGAGACTTGGTAAAGAATTTAAAGACACCAGAGACACATTTGCTCCCCCTGTTAGGAATCCCACAAACAAGGTAATAGCATAGCATATATGCAGTAGACCTGTTGTAGACTCATTCAAACCTGTGCTTGCAACTTTAGTATTTGTGAGTTTCGGTAAGCCTAGTGGGCTCAGGGGGCTCTGTTATCCTGGTATCCCCCAGCCCTTCTGGACCATAGAACCCTCCTCCCATCATCTGTGGGGTTCCTCATCACCAAGGTGAAGGACCCGATGGCACTCTTAGGACTTTTCAACTCTTGTTGGTTTCCCTTATCCAGCCTGGGTATGAGGGCTTTTATCTTGTATTATTCTATCTTGTTTTGTTCTGTTTGGCTCTATTTCTCTTAGAAGCCTGCTCTTTTCTGAAACAGGGGCTAGGGGTGGATCTGGAGGTAGAGGGGTGCTGGGATGTGGTGAATCTGGAAGGAGTGGAGGGATGGAAAACTGGTTGGGATGCATTGTTTGACTGGGACATATTGTATGACAGAAGAATCTATTTCAATAAAAATGACTTTAAAATGTTTTAAGAAACATTTCAACAAACATATTAAATTTTAAAAATTATATCTAAGCATGTAATAGAAGAAAGTTTAACCGCCTGTAGATGTGAGAGAGAAAAGTATGAGCCCATGGTGTTGCAAATGAAACAAGTCAATACTATTGTTTAGAAACTATCTTCAATGGAATGGTACCATGTGACTTATATTAACATTATTATTAGCAAGTCATAATTATTGAATTCACCTTCGTTATAACTATACCATGGTGGGTGAAGACATTAACAAAATCGGCGCACAAATATATATGATTGTAGTTTTCCTTCCTCAACACAATCATAAAACCAGAAGTTTAGATATGCTTTTCAGTATGTGAAATGAGATGACCTTTGGGTAAATTGGCAGGCTGTGGAAAGCTACCACAGTGACCAGATCAAGCGCTGCAGTGCAGTGTCACTCTTCCTATCCCAGTGCTGTTATGTAAGGGACACACTCACCACCACAGTGGGCAGTCCTGTCACTTTCCCATCAGAGCGAAAAGTACAGAAAACTGCCTACTGCTCAAAATACAGTCTCAAATTTTATTCTGATTTCTCATTCTTTGCCACTCCTCCTTTTATTAGTCCACAAGGCAAGTGGATTTTAGCCTCGAAAAATATCTCATCGTTTTAAAAACCTTAAGTAAAATACATTTTCAACATTTTCTCCTCCCTCTCTTGCCTACAAATCCTCCCTTCCAAATTTAAGTCCTCTTACTTAATTATAATTGTTACACACACACACACACACACACACACACACACACACACACAAACACGCATCCTGCTAAGTCTGTTTTGAGCTGACCACATTTACATAATTTCAGGGCGTACTGGTAGTACTGGAAAACAATGTAGAGGCTTATTCTCTCTTTCTCAGCAGTCATTGGTTACTTCTAAAGATTAATTCTCTCTCAGCTGTCATCAGTTGCCTATGATGAAGGCCTCATGAGACTTCCCAGATCCACATTGACTAATATTACAGTTGGTGTTATCATTGTTCAGGTTATGTTTAGTCAGTCACATTATTGTGAATCCATTGGTATGGATTCCTTATGACATCTTGAAGACATATATGTACCAGGCTTTCTAGTTCTCTGCCTTTTAAAAATATCCCCACCTTATCTTCTGCAATAAGCTTAGTTCTCTTGCTCAATAAAAGAAGCCTCATTGTGCAGAAGAAAAAAATCATGACATAAACCAACCACCTGGTCAGAATTGATCTTGCTGTTATGAAACACCATGTTCAAAAGCAAGTTAAGAGGAAAGTATTTATTTGGTTTACATTTCCATATTGCTGTTCATCATCAAAGGAGGTAAGGAAAGAACTCAAACAGGACATAACCCGAAGGCAGGACCTAAAGCAGAGGCCATGGCGAGTGATGCCTACTGGCTTGTTCAGCCAGCTCTCTCATAGAACCTAGAACTACCAACCCAGAAATAGCCCCACCACAATGGGCTTGGCCCTCATCCATCAATAACTAATAAAGAAAAGTTCATAAGCCTGCCTAAAGCCTGATTTTGTAAAGGCATTTTGTTATTTGATATTTTCCTACTCTCAGATGACTTTGGCTGTGTCAAGTTGACATAAAACTATGCAACACACTAACACTGATCAAATGCAGAAAACAACTGAATGTTGGGTACCTTACCCTAATTTATAAATCCACATCATAATCCATAAACCTAAGGCCCAGGACCTAACTCTTCTAGTTCACCCAATTTAGTGGCTTAATGATTAAGAACTTCTATTTTGATCTTTTTAATTTTGTATTGAGCCACCACTTAGTGTATATTAACTGCGCCAACTTAAAATAAAAACAAGTGCAGAAATATTTAGACATAAACAAGCAAAGTTTAATGTTATCATAAACAAGGAAGAGGGAAACATAGATAATAATATCTTGAAATATACAAAAATTAAATTCTGTAAGGACATAATTCATATAAAAAGTATCTAACAGAATCATGCTAAGTAGTATATTCAACTTAAAAATAATAAAATATATTTTATTTTCCTAGGCACTGCTAAAAATTTAATAAATTTACATTTAAGTAAAATGAATTGTTCAAATTTAGATTCTATAGAGGAGAAGATTAAATGTAATGACTAAATTATTTCAACATATTTTACACATATTATGAGTTATTTTAAAGCTACAGTCTAGAAGCAGATAAAAGACCACATATTAGTTGAGATTTATATTATCTAGTTCACTTCTTTTAAGTGACTTACCCTGCCCAAATATCTTTTAAAAAGGAAAGACATTTATTATATATAATATATCACTACCTATATTCTTTTGTTATTCTTATATTGTAATAACATTTATTCAAAAATTTTTAGGTTCTATGTGCTTTTTACATTTATATAGATATATAAAATATACACAGAAATTTGAATTCTTTTGTGTATGATAAAATTGGTAACAAAGATCATGAGTAAAGAAATTTAATTAGTTTTAGTTCAAATAGTAAATATAAGTTTCAAATATATCAGAAAAGAAACAATGTAAATTTAATTATTTATATTTATGTAAACACATGTTTCTGTACTTTTGGTTAGTACTGTAACTTTAAAATACAGAGAACTTTATATTTATACGAATCTAACACACAGACTGAAGTGTACTTTGGTTCCCTATCTATTTCACACTTATTCTCTCTTATTGAAAGCTGGCACTCGAGAATTCACAATTTTTTTTTCTGAATGTACAGTGGTTAGGTTTTCTCATTTCCTCATTATCCTTGTTTTCTAAATTCAAGGTTCCCAGGTAAGATGAACACCCTGTGAAATGTCACTTTTTCTGCATGTTTGCTGAGAGCTTCTGGGTATTGGCATGTGGTTGTATCATGACAGAATTCTAGAACTTTGGCCCTTTAAAGAAAGTCTAGTATGGTTTCCATCCTTTCCCACTACGCAGGATGACACAGGTATCCAAAGAAATCCACACTGTACATCCAACTAGAATGTGGAGAGAAATAGCACAAGACCCAGGAAAAGGTAGTTTGAGTGAACAAAATATTTATTAAACAGTTTTTTTTTTTGTTTTCTTAACTGTCATTTTCAAGGTGTGCATCATCAGTATTTTCTTTCCAAACTTTTTTATTTCAACAACAACATAACATTACAGATAACAGTTGGGATTTACAGTTCATGGCCTCACTTGTTTATTCTCAGTCATTAAATAAAAGTGTAACGAATAAAATGAGATTACTAAGACAGGGTCCTGTGAATGTATGGATAGATAAACAGTACAAAGCTCAATAGAATGTTTAGAATTTCTGTGTTATAATGAATACTAAAACGTCCAAATATCCCAAACTATTTCTCATTCATAACATATTCTCAAATAACAAATATTAAAGTATCATGAATAAATGGAAAAAATCATTCCATCAATAGAGGAATTATATAATTAAATATTCAACTGGAAAAATTGATCAACAAATTCTTCATTGAAATCTTATGAAAAATTACGTGCAAATAAGGCCTCAACTGTATGAAGAGGTATAGAGGATAAAATCAATGATGGCTAAAGGTGAGAGAATATCTTCTCTAGTGAAAAAAAAATCCTAAATGGTCAGCCATAAACACATACACATAAGAGAGCACTTATTGGATTCAGATATTATAGAAGAGGTCATGAATTCCTTAAAGAGTGATGAGACAGGAGAGGAGCCATAGTGAGTAGGTAGATGGCTAGAAATTACAAAATTCAGCATGCTCTTGTATGATACAAACAATATAAAATGCTTATAGACCACTGAAAAATACCTCTACAATTATTATAAACTATT
This sequence comes from Ondatra zibethicus, assembly GCA_004026605.1. Lineage (NCBI taxonomy): Eukaryota > Metazoa > Chordata > Mammalia > Rodentia > Cricetidae > Ondatra > Ondatra zibethicus. Next base: position 31,781 of record PVIU01007857.1, on the reverse strand, counting down.
CTTAGCATATATACTTACAAAGATTTTGTAATCTAATGCAACAATAAGAAAATGATGAATAAATTGGTAAATTATTGCATGATATTTGCTTATTCTTATAGAAAAAATCTACTATTGTTCTTCACAGGAGAAATGAATTCCCACTGAATGCATCCATAAAATTAAAAATAACATCTGTAGGGGGTTGCTCAGTGATAGAGTTTGCCTAGCATGATTTCCAAAGAAATTTCTGTTGTACACACAATCAAAAATAAATACAAAAAGGTACCAACCTGGTACCTTATAGAAAAAACAATGGAAGACAAGATGTTAAAATTCCTCAGATGAATGCTATTGTTTAGGAACAACAACAAAAAAATCTATGTCTGAAGATCGACAAACCACAGAAAGTATAGGTCTTAAATAATTCTAAGCCTCGTTGATATAGCTAATAAGGGAAGGATCAGTTTTTCAAACCCAAACAATAACTGTAAAATCATGCATAGGTGTGTTTGTATGAGAGACTCACTAATAGATGTTAATTAATTTGCTTTATCTGGCATAATCTAAGGACCTACTAAAAAAAGCATAACACCATCATTAGGAAAATTAATATGTCATATGACAAATGAAATAAAATGCATTTATCCAATAACAAGAAAAATGTTTAAATGATATTGATAAGGTGCTTGTGTCAAGGAGACCACCTTAACTTATTTTAATGAGAAATATATGCATAGATACATATTTAGTTAATTAGATATGATTGTTGTTTTAAATATTCACATTTAGATGTCCAAATAATGTTTAATCTATTTCATACTGTTGAAAATAATAAAAATGACTGGCATAATTCCTTTATCTTAGCATGTTAAAATTCATTTCAGGTTTTTGAGGATTTATATAAGGGGCTGAGCAATAAGAGTGGAGACATTATTTAGAATAATTTCATTCTTGAAATTAAAATAAAAATTCTGGAAAAAGAACAACTGCAATGTTTAAAACAATGATACTACCATATTGAGAGTATACTTTAAAATGCTGAATTTCACTCTTGAAAATATTTAAATGATATACATTTGTATATTCATCTTATGAGAATAAAAACATTAAAAATACCTTGGCTGAGGGACTAGCTTTTGGAGTTTCCTGAGTAATATATTCACTTCTTAAGTCACTTTTTTGTAAAGTGCAGTTATAATTGTTAATCTCACAGAAGTCATTTATAAATGCTAACTTCCATTTGCAGAATATTTGTGAGTGACTATAAAATACTAACGCAGCATGATGGAATAGGTACAATTTTCTCAGATATGTTTTAAATTTTAAGTCATCTCCCTAGAAAAGAACAGATTGTTTTTAAAAGCTGTCCACTTACATCACTCTACAAAATAAGCCTGTAGGTAAATCACAAGGTCCTTAATAACTAAATGAAAATCACAGAAAGTAGTAATTTTTCTTTGCAACTATTGTATATAGTGTTATTTAGACTAATACCTTATAAAACCTCATCTGCAAGTTGATCCTTATGAAAATACAAACAAAATAATAGTAACAAAATTTTCATTTCGATAAACATAGTTCAATTATTAAAAAATATATCATTGTTTAATGATTTTTATTAGATATACAGTTTCGAATAGAGGGTATTTAAATTATGCATTCTCAGAAAAGAATCTTCTAAGGTAGACCGTGGTGATATGGAACAGAAAATGTAGCACCTGGAATTCTCATCCTCTGGGTGTTCTTATGGATGCTGGCAGCTGGTGATCAGATGGTAGGCTGGTAGCCTTTTCATCATCAGAGTGCTAGGAATCCTCCTATTATGGAGTCGAAGTGAAGGTGTTCACCCATTTGTTTGCCTACGAAGCTATGCATGGTCATATGCTTTTTTGAAATGTTTACAATGCATCTATATTTTCATCCATTCTCAATATAATTTTTAAGGTTATAATTGATAACCTTATATACAATTTCTGGAATGAGATATCTACCAGTCTGTACCACATGGTGGGAACTGGACAGACAGAGTCTGCACTGCCATTAAACTATAGAGTGGCCAAAAACTGTCTTGTAAATGTAGTGAATCATGGCATGAACCACCTGAAAGCCACTGCTCTAAAAATTTTTTGTAACTCAGATCAAGGTACAGAGTGAGCTTCACAAATGTAAACGTGCATATATATGAATGTTATTTTTTAATGTAACTATATATATATTCATTTTTATATTTTTCATGGAACTATTAAATATTTCAAGAATATTTAATGGAATTTGGTTTCAATGAAATATTTTTTAGCATGTATTTGGATATCCAAGTTCCGATTTTATTCATTTATTGTTTAGCTCCTGCCTTCTTTTAAGGAATGAAAGTGTCTACAAAATTGTATTATGAAAAATATGTGTGACTTATACTTACCCAAGCTCTGTTTCTCAGACAAAACGTTACTGACTGGTGAGTGATAATGAAGACAGAACCATTTGGGCTCATACTTCTGGATGTTCCAGAAGAAGAAAGAGGGTCTCATGATGTCCCTCTCAGAGGATGACTCATGGAAGGAATTACAAGGCATTCTATATATAGAGGTAAGGAGGGTATGCATATGTATTTCTTTTCTGCTCTTTATCTCCTTATATAAAAGAATTTAAACATCAATTTTTACTATAATGACCCACACTTATCCTAGTCATCTCTGCAGGGCCCAACCTTAATCTCCAGCATCAGAATGAATTTCCATATCCTTTGTACCTAAGAGGAGAATTAAATTTCCACCCAAGAGAATATGGAGAATACATTCACATTGTGGCCAATTGGTCTTATGGTATGTAAATCTTCTCTTGTGATTTTAAATATAGTTCACAACTGTTTTTTTTTCATTTTATAATCCATTTGAATGTAAGTTACAAAAGAATTAACTTTAAGTGGAGTACCCAAAGAGTTCTTCTTAAAATTAAGCATTGTAAATTAGCTTGAAAATAATTCATGTGATAGATAACGTGTAATGACCGGCGTCTGCCTGGGCTTTAGTTGCAACCTGTAGTGAGTTAAGTAATTGATTTAGAGTCCAGTGTATTCAAGAACTTAGGTAAGTTCTTGATACAGGTAAATGCACTTACTCCTAACTCCCGTTTGATTTCACATCTCTGGCCTGAAACCACCTGAGACTCAAACCAGAAAGTTGATTCTTTTAAGGTGAAATATTTTATCCACAATTCCCATTTGTTTAAGCACAGGAACTAAATGCAGGCACTAGTCTACTGTATATGACTGAATACCTACCTAAAAAAATTGCTTCTTTATATATTTTCTTCAAGATTAATAATGTTTTAAATATCTTAATCAATGGGAAATTTCTTATTCTTCACTAGTTGATCCTCACATTTATTCACTTTACATAGAATTTAATACTTATAAAAAATTAGTAAAATTGAATCCACATTCAGACACTGAACTTAAAGATGATACAATAGTGCCTGCTGACAAAGAAGCTAGAATATATTAAGAATGCCTTGCACAGCCTTAATAGAAGTGGAGGTGCTTAATCTCTCTGCAATTGGATATACCATGACTGACTGATATCCATGGGAGACCTGCTGGCATCTGAAGAAAAAACAGAGGAGGAGTGGACATGAGGGGAGGATAACGGGTAAACTTTGGTCAGGATGTAAAAGAAAACAAAGAAGTTAGTAACAATAAAATAAATACCTAAAAATTCAGTGTGCATCATAATGCCCTGTTAGAATTTGGAAATGACTTGTCTCTCAGTGGACAATGCTTCTGCTCTTAGTATATGGTTCTAAGAAAGAGTTATAGACAGATTTTGGCTGTATATTTTTCCTCCAAACCTAATAGTTTTTTTCTATTATTAAACATATAAATTATTTTTTAGAAAGTGTTACCTTGGGACACATGAAAACTGAGTAAAAGTTTCGCTAATATTCTGTGAAAGTCTTCATTATTCCTGTCTCTACAAAACAACATTATTTCACATTGACAGATAGATAGATAGAGACAGACAGACAGACAGATAGATAAAAAGATTGATATAGATAGATGAATATAGGTATAGATATAGAAAGATGGATATTATTGGAGCAAGCTGCTCTGGTAAGTTACAAGACCATGAAGTTTTCATTGAGGTCTATAATAGTGGTAATTAGATTATTAACATTCCCAAATGGAAGGATCTGGATCAATTAGGAAATGAAATCCAAATATGACATTCATCATTCTTTCCTGGTATAATCTCTCCAGGCATAATTTTAGATGTTTCTTCTACAATGCAAGAATAAATATGAGGCAATATAAAAGTTAATTGAGAGTTGGGGGTCTTCTTAGTTGTGTAGAGTTGAGGGATTCTTCATTCTAGAAACTAGAATATTCAGGAAGTGTGTCACGCATGTTTCTATGAGAAAACACAGTAGACTCATTTGTTCATCAAGTTTGACTGGAAAAATAAATGCTTTGTTTTTTCTGCCCTCTTTATTTGGGGTGAACATACATATTTTCACATATCTTCTATGAAAGCTGCATAATAGTATGAATTGCTTTTGTTTTTCATTATCAATAATTTGAGTGCTTAATCCTATAGTTATTTTATTGAGGTGCTATGTAGCAATGTTGATGCTGACAGTTTGGAAACATCACTCTAAAAAAAACATGTATATTACTATTATTACTCTGGATGGGTGAGAACTGATGCAAACATGTGATTGGGTCTCCTATTACATAGTTCACATACTTCTCTGAAATGATAGCATTATATCTATCAATGAATATTTTGTATTAAATTTGTTGTTTCTTCCCCATGTATATAAAATATGTCATATATTTTGTTTATGTGTATGACAGAAATATTTTATCTTATATAATCTCAAATCTGTTTTTATGAGTTATCAAGCATGTCTAACTTTTCTTCAAGATAATATCACATCATTATCATTTTCTTAGAAACTTTTGGCTTTCAGAAAATTCCATAACTTAAGAGCATATTAGTTTATCAATAATGCCCCAACAATTTTGACTGTGCATTGTGCAAGGGAGTTACATAAAAATATTAACGGGAAATTGAATTTTATGACTTGTCCTTATGCACTCCCAGACTTGCCACTTACATATTTCATCTTTACTATTTCACAGTTGAAATTATAGCTGAAGACAAAGTTCATATTTGAAGTGCCATTGTTATTCAGTATTTATATTATATCAAAAACAATGATCAAAGATTAGCCTAAGGTTAAGGGAGAATGCATTAGAAAAACAACCAAATACAAACATGAAACTAGCAATTAATGCTAACAGTATGTAATAAGTGTCAGAATTTCTACTTCTTTATAGAGTATCTACTACTGTTGAATGTGAAAAATCAAAGGTGATAGTGACAGAAATTAATTTTGTTCATATACATTTTTATGGCAGACCCAATATCACATAGGTTCAAAGGCCGCAATGGTTGCCAACACAACAGACCCATTAAGGCCACGAAGTTCACTTTGTGCCACTGAAATCTTACTTAGAGAAGTAATGCATGATCATTATTCTTCCCTAGTTTGAAATATTCTGAAAAGCATAGCCTTTGTTATCCTCATTCTGATCATTAGGATCCCAATCTAACACAAGTTTTGTCCCAGCATCATCCCAGGCCTGTACCTGGAGCACACAAACTGCTTTTATACTTTGGCTTCATACAATTTTGCCTTTTCTTATATGTCCCCTGCAGATTTTCCGTCAGATGAGTTTTGCAATTTTTCCATAATATTTTCTCTAATGATCTTACGCTATCATACTATCCTGTTATAACTTTTAGAAAGTTCTTCCTTACACCTCATAATCAAAACACACTAATAAAATTAGATTAAAATGTACCAAAATAAAACAGAGAGCATAGATTCCATTTTGCATTGGCCTGACTGGAGTGTGAAGGAGTGTGGTCAATATACCAAGTATCACTCCACTGACAAAAACTGATTTTCTCTTTCCCAACAGGTATCAAACAACCAATAGCTTCTTCCTTAAAGCTGGAGCTCTTTGTACAGGTCCTCTTCTTCAAACTTCGATAGTTTTCTAATTTTGAAATTGTGTATGCGATGCTGTCACAATCTCTGTGAGTTCATGTGCATATCACCTTGCTGTGTCTCGGAGAGTATGGCGAAGGAGGGAAAATAACAGAAACAATCCACATTAAAGCCTTATTTAAAAAAAACATGGAAATGCACTACTGTAGAAGCATTCTAAAATATATACCTATATGAATGCAACTTAAATGCAGTCACAATATAATAGAGAAGACAAGAAGTCTTATGCACCATATAAGATCTCCAGTGCCAAGAAGAGTCACATGGTATTGAGTTCTGGCTACACTGGTTCCATAGATTCCTCCTCTCCAAAACCACAGTCTATTGCTAAGTTACTGGTTACCCTCTACAACCTGATGTTAAGTTCATAATACTTACTTATGCCATTAAAAATGGAGAAATTGAGCTCATAACTAACTAGAATTTTCATTTGTGATGACTTATGCTCATGGTGCTGGAAGGAACTATAAACTACTTGATAGGCAGACACGTGCCCAGTAACCACTGACCAACACAAATCAGACTCAAAGTTTTATAGTGTTTTTTTTTCTTTTAATTCTTGCCTTTTATTGGAAATAGATTCTTTTCTCATTCAATAGGTTCTAAGTACAGTTTCATGGCCCTCTACTTCTCCCAGTTTCTCCCCACCTCCCATCCCATCAGTATTCACTTACTTTCTGTCTTTTATTATAAAAGAACAGGCTTCTAAGAGGTAACAAAATACTGAAAAACAAAATAAAATAAGATATAATAAAGACCATTACTTCAAAGTTGAACAAGGACAAACCTATGGAAGAAAAAGATCCCCAAGAAAAGGCATGAAAATCAGAGACCCACTTATTCACAAAATACACATAGGACATGGTACAGATCATGTAACCTTGGCGCTTGCTGTTTAATTCTCTCTGAGTTCATATGACCTTTTCTCAGCTGGCATGAAAGGTCACATTCTGCTGGTGTTCCCCATCCCTTCTAGTTCTTACACTTTTTCTGCTTCATTTCCTATGAGTTCCCTGAGGCCTGAGGTCAGGCTTATGATGGAAATATTGTATTTAGAGTTGTGTGTTCCAATGTGTTTCTGTCTCCCTGCCCTACCCCCCTCTGTGTGTGTATGTGTGTGTGTGTTGTATGTATGTGTATTGTACGATTATGAGTCATTGTATTTTTCACATCTGTTGCAGGAGGAAGATACCATGATGATGGCTGAATAAGAGACTGACCTTTGAGTATAGCAGAATTTCATTAGGATTCGTTTTATCACTACTTATTTTGTTTGTTTTGTTTTTAAAGACATTATTATTTGGTTTTGCTCTAGACCTCTGGGCTATCTAGCCTTTGGTTATTTGGCTCCCAAGCAGTGCTGAGTATGGATTTTCTCTCATTAAGTAAGTTAAACAAAGCCTTAAACAAAGTTATATATTGGTTGGCTACTCCGACATCCTTTGTGTCACCAATGTCCTAGCATATCAAAGTTTTTGTAGCTGTGTTGGTGTTTATATTTCTCTTTTGGTAGCATGTGGATGATTGTCTTTGACCAAAATTAATATAAAATAGGGAAGAAGGTTCTATCTAGGCATCAACTTAACCTCTCCATGTTCAGTGGGTTGCATGGGTATTGTCTCAGCAGTGAGGTGTAAGTGGAGACTGTTTGTTCATTTCCTGGTTGTCTATACCTGAATAATCACACAGAAACTATATTAATTACAACACTGTTTGGCCAGTAGCTTAGCTGTACACCTATCTAGCTCTTATATTTTAAATTAACCCATTTATATTATTTTATATTTTACCATGAGGCTCTTGGTTTAACAGAAAGCTTCCAATGGAGTATTTCTCCTACAGCAGCTGCGTGGCATCTCCTTGACTCTATCTACTCTGTATAAATATCTCCTCTAGCCTGGCTCTATTCTGCTCTGATATAGGCTGATGTAGCTTCTTTGTTTACCAATGATAACAAAACATATCCACAGAATACAGAGGAAAATCCCACATCAGTGAGGCCTCACTGTCAGTATATGGACAGTAAACTTTGGTTTTGGCAACACTATGGGTTGGCTGTATAATTTCCATGGATCTTCTTTGTCCAACAACTAAATTAGATATGACCAAGTTCTGGTACGAGAAGTCTTGTTTGATACAAGAGATGGTGAGATGAGATTATGTGTCTCTCACTATTTGGAGATATCATTAGGATCACCTTTACATATTTTAGGAAGTTCCCACTGCACTAGGTTTCCATACTGCCCCTCAAATGAACCTCTATTCTAGACAGTTAGAAAGTTTTTTGCTTTTTGAAAAAGAGACAAAACAGTAAGTTGGAAGCTTAGGGAAGAGGAGGAGTTGGTAGAGGGGATTAATATGATATAATATATTACACAAAATTCTAACTTAATATATGAATTTTATATACACAAACATATTAAGTTAAATTATATATTTGTAATACATATACATGTATATACATACACAAACATACACAAAAATATCAAAGTATTTATAGGGAGGAATCCTTCCTTTAGGAAATGATTGCTAAAATATTTAGATTTTCACTAAGGTGAAGTAAATAGTAGCAAATGGGTCTACATAAGAAATTATAACATAAGAAATAACATAAGAAATAATGAATCCTAATTTAGAAAAGAATATCTAAGTAATCAATATAGAATATGATCCTATGTTTTCCTTGAATAAACAGACAAAATTATATCACTTGTCAGAAAAAAGACTATGTTTCTGTGTACAGGCTCTGGAAGTTGATACAAGCATTAGGAAATAGTTAAAAGATAATGTAAAACTTATCCTTTATATTTTTCAGTAAATGCAGAAGTATGATCATTAGATGGAAGTAAGCACTTGAAATATTTCTGAAAACAACTACTTAAAGTATTTAAACAAAAATAAAAATCTTATTTCAAATATTTAAGACAACAAAAGAGCTATGAGAATTTTACTTCAATAACTTTTTTCATTAACTACATGATCAGTGATTCTTTTCCTCAGGTTTACAATTAAAATATTTTTCAAACAAAACCAAAATTATTTATTATTATATTAGTAATTTCTCAAACAAGGTAGAATAAAATATGATCTCAATCTCCCTTGGCTATGAAGTAACCTACTTTGCAGAACTATGATGAAAATAATGAGCCAGAGGAATTTAAGTATATTAAAAACATAATACATAAAGATATGACATTTGTAATAAACTTATGAAGAACAAAAAAGTAAAATGAATATATTTAAGTAGTAAACATAATTAATCAAAACTCTATGTTAAATCATTAAGTATCAGGTAGTGATGAAAAGAAAATTTATATGGCTTAGATGTATTTACTCCTCCAAATTTATAGGTTGGAATTTAAGTCAAGAGATGACAGTAATAATAGGCATGGATTGTTGATAACAGTGGAATTTGAAAAAAGTATCTTCAACCATGGGGTAAAAGATTTCACAGCTAAAGCAATTGTTATAACATTATAAATTTTACAACATAGTGATGGAATTTCACAACTTTGTAAGAAGTATAAATAATAAATCTGTAAGTATTGGATAACAAATATTCTCAGCAATACCCTGGAAAGAAAAAATGAGGCATATTTTTGAAATGCCAAAGATAATAATTTTACAGGAGAAAATCTGTAAATCAAGAGATAAATGTATGAGGAAAAATGGATACATTAATGCTTATAAAAGACCAAGAACTCTAGAAAGCATTGTAAAATGCTGTGGATGGTGACTAACATTCAAAAAATGAGAAAAGCTCCCCAGAGAAATAGGCAATAGATCTCTGTAAGTTTAAGGCCAACCTATGCTGCAAAGAGAGTTCCATGGCAGTCCAAAGTACTAAACAGAACTTGCCTCCAGAAAAAATATATATAATTATTTTTTAAATAAACATACATGAAAAATATAAGCATAAAAATTCTTAAGATAATATAATAAAATATATATGATTGTCTGTACTAGGTCATACTATAAACATTACAATACTATAGATAGTTTGTATGTGATAAGCAAATGCATAATGTACTCAGAATTAGGCTAATCTAGGCTGCTCCATTGGGGCTATGGTCTGATTTATTAAACAAAAAAATAAATTCTATTGTCTGTTGTCAGGGTTTCTGTCCTGCCTGGTTCCTGCAGTCATTAAGTCCCAAAGAAATCACATAGAAGTCTGCATTAGTTATAAACTGATTGGTCCATTAGCTCAGGTTTCTTATTAACTCTTATATATATATAATATATATACAATATATATATATATATATAGTAAATTCTTTTTTTTGAAGGGAAAAAATAAAAGAATATGGGAAAAAAAGAAATCACACAGAGGTCTATATTAATGATAAACTGATTGGCCTATTAGCTCAGGCTTCTTATTAACTCTTATAACTTATAGTAACCCATTATTCTTATCTGTGTTAGCCACATGGCTCAGTACCTTTTTCAGTGGTGTAGTCACATCTTGCTTCTTCTGTGTTTGGACAGGACTGCAGAGAAATGGGCTTCCTCCTTACCAGAAATCCCTGTTCTCATTGACCCGCCTCTACTTCCTGCCTGGTTGTCCCGCCTATACTTCCTGCCTGGCTACTATCCAATCAGTGTTTTTTTAAAACATAATTGACAGAATATAGACAATTGTCCAGCACCAATTGTTCCAATATCAACATGTTTACTGATTCAGTGTCTGTTGAGGAACCTGTTTCTTATTTGCATCATAATGGTCTCACATAGCAGAGGAAGATGGACATGAAAGATTTTTAACAAAAGTTCATCATTTAAATCCATTTTGGATAAAATACAGAGATTCAACTTTTTGATAAGTTAGGCTAGATCTGCTTTTTTTCTGAAGATCACATTAAAAATAAAAGTTAAGGTTTTTTTTCCTGTCTAAGCAAAAAGGTAAGTATGAAAGACAAACAAATATGATAGTAGATATTTTGAAGTAGGAAACTACTTCATAAAGAACAATTTTCATGATGAATAAAGTTGACACTGTTTACCATTTATAGAAAAGGGAGCTTAACAAAATCTGATAAACAGATTTGAGCCTACTAAAATATCCTCAAGTATGATCAGGGAACAATTGGCTGTATGTAAAGAAAAATAGGCAAATATCATCAGTGGTCCCATGAAGCAGGTGCCAAAAAGTTTTTGTTGTTATTTAAACCGCAGAACTAATACATTCCATATATTTTTTCAGGTTTACTTGAAGTATGTCAGTGCAAGTATTCTTTTCCTACAAGAAATAATCATAATTTATAAATTTCCAGTAATACAATTATTATAAGTAAAGACTCCCAGGGGTGCTCTTATGATTAGGAAATATTTCATGGTTTATTGTATGCTCAATTCTAGGAGGCTTTGGTCATATATTACACTCAAAGAAAGCTAATCAATTGCAAAGAAGAAAATAACATTAGAATGTCTCACTCAAACTCTAGGAATGAGGATAATAATAAATATACGCCTTAGAACATAAAGAAGATAACAGAAGCAGTGTCAAAATACTTCAGAAAATATATAGCTTCTGATTATTTGAGAATGGATTATTGCATTTGTTCTAAACATCTGAAAAAAATGCATGTTAAATCAAAAGTGATAATTTTCTTAGAAATGGTTTTAGCGACACTAATGAATAATAAAGCAAGTGTAGTAGTTTGTTTTCATAGCAATATTAATATAGAGACATCAATATTTATTTATAAAATTTAATCTTAAATCATTTGTGTATACTGAATTCACCCAGAAAGAATAATTGTTTTATTTTTGTCTTGAAATGTTGTCCTGTGTCTACTTCTTAAAACTAGTATTGTTTATATGTCTGTTAGCACATAGGAGCCATGCTTCTTTCTTATTTTTCCCATCTTTCAACTAGGCTCCTGTTAACCTTTGCAATGTGTTCGATGAGAAACTCCAGTGAACTGTATCACCATACACAATTAATGGTTGAGCGGGCTATAATAAATGAAAATGCCATCACTGCTTGGCAATTAGCTTATGGATCGTCTCCAACCACTTAAAACTCTTCCGTCCACAACATTTAAACATGCTGGGTGATTTAAATTACACTTAAAGTGAGAGGCAATATTCAATTACTTAGGGCTTCATTGTCACAATTATGATTAACTGCCCTTATGAAAAACAATTAATTTGGCATCTTGCTGCTAGGTCAACTATAAAAGATATTCACCCTGAGGAAAAGATTGTATGTGTCAATAAAAACCCTTTTAAATATGCAGATCTAAAATACGACTGCTATCCCTTTAAGAAAAAGTTTTAAAACTTAATGTAACAAATATATCTCCTGTATTAATCTAGGATTCAAAAAAAGAAAATACTCTGTCATTTATTTTCCTTGCTAAAAGAACATAGTGACAGGTAAAGGGGAAATAAAAGCTTCAATTTACACAGAAATCAGGTGCATTCTCATATTTCAGGTCTATCTCTGGGAACTCAATTACTCACATTCAAGGGAGGAATTGTAGCTAGACAAAAGCATTTGACTTCTCAGAGAAGAGTTCAAGTACCAGAAGCATGTTTCATTTTAAACCCAAGTAGCACAAAACACAAGTAACCGTCACATCTGACTAAACCACGGAGTTAAAAAGAAAATAAAAAACAAAGCAACAATGTTCTGCTTCAAATGTCTTCAATGGGATATGAAAGAACTCTTCTTGCATATTCATAATACGTTGGGTTAAGAAAAACAAACAAAAACAAAACACCATGCTGATCTTTTGAAAATCTTTTTATGTTCATATTTGCATTCTTCCCTGAAGGATTTGAAATTTATTATCTTCAGTCCTATGAAGTCCATGGAATCAATAAATCACTGTATCACTGTGTTGTATGGTAATAGTTCTATAATACATCTATGTTCTTTTGTATCAGTTACACCTACATATGGTCCCAAGAAAACTCTTTCAAGAAGGTTTTAAGCTCTCTACTATTTTGCATTGCTGTTTGAAAATTGTTATCTAATGTATAATTTAATGTATTTACCATTAGCAGAGTTATTTTTTGTTATGATGCAATAGTTTATCACATTCATAGCTGTTGTAACTTTAGGTATCTCATGGATTTTAAAAAGTAGAAAATATAAAATTACATCTAGTTATAGAACTGGAAAGAACTCAAAAGATGCAACCTTAGCTATTTATTCATCATAAAATAACATTGTTGGAAAAAATTACAATTATGTGTTCATATGGTATGCCTTTTTCTGCTGTTAACTTTTGAATAAACTAATAAAAAGCAAGGTAATCATGATGTTTTATATTTTTATTTTGCATTTTTCAAATAACATAGAAAAATAAGAGTAAAATATCCCCCATTTCATTAAGAACCCTTAGAGATAATTGCTGCATTTTACTGATCTTTATCACCTTTGGTTTTATAGAATATTATCAAAAATGTATGTTCTTTTAGTTAGTATTTCTTTCTATTACTATGAAGAGACACCATGCCCGTGACAATTCTTATAAAGGAACTGCAGACCAGCTTACAGTTCACAAATTTAGTTCATTATCATCATGGCTGGAAGGCATATTAACATGTACAGTACTAGAGAGTTAGCTGAGAGTTCTACATTTGTATCCAATCCATACACAGCAGAAAGTAACTGTCACACCATACCTGGCTTGGACATTTGAGACCTCAAAACCCACCTCAACAGTGACATTCTTGCTCCAAAAAGGCAGTAACTACCCTAGTAAGGCCACACCGCCTAATATTGCCAGTTACTATGTGCCAATCATTGAAACATACGAGTCTATGGGGGCCAGTTCTTTTTAACCACCACATAAGTTAATTGAATAACACTCAAATGAGTATCTTTTTAAGTGTACCTACTTGAATAAAATGACATCAATTATGTATTTTTTGGAAAGTAAATTTATGTCTGACTTTTTTAGAGTGAAGGAAATTCATGGATAAAAATCAATAGCTTTGTGATTGCCTAAAGAGTCACTCTCTGGTTCACTAATGTCATCTTGAGATTGTCTTTACGTACAGTAGAAGGGACTAGACTACATAATGATACCACTTTTGTAAAAGAGCAAATATAAATCAGGAGAATCTCATGTACACCTAATTACCCCTAAATATCTTGCCTCTTAAAACTATTACCTTAGGAGTTAGAGTTTCAAAATGCAAGTTTGTATGAGACAAGTAAGCTCAAACTATATACCCTTACTTCATTCCCAAAACTTATTCACAACCTTTTGACGGCAAGGAATTGTGTTAATACGTGTATAAAAAAAACAGTAAAATGGTATTATTAAAAAGTTCTCCCACACACACATTCTACCAGTAATAGAGGACATCTATCAATTTATTTTGGTATGGCAAAACATTCAAACATCATGAGTAAAGCCAATTACTTGAGCAAAGAAACATTAGGTTGCTTGGATTTTTCTCATAGAACAAATGAGTTATAAATAGCTTCAACTATTTCTTAGAAACTAATAAAAATCTAAACTCAACAAAGCAAAAAAAAACCTAAAACATGTTTTCTGTGAACTAAATTGAAATTTCTTGCATTTAAAGTATGGGAGCTATTTTGACTAATTAGAAGTTAGTAGAAAACAAGTATGGTTGTACAATCATCATTTTATGGTCAATTTAATTATAAAACCATAAAGACCTCTAGCAAAATAGAATAAGGTTGAAATAAGGCAAACTTTCAGTCCTTACTACTCAAATGAACATTACTGGAAATGCCTGGACTTAGATATCATACCTACTGAACTATATGATACAATAAGTACAGTTTCCTACAGAAAAGGACAAATTTGTAGTATATATGTAGTATGCAAGCATAGTTTCTAAATATATACTTATATTTGGCTGATGTTACATTTGAGAAGTGCTAATATTCAGTTCCTTATTATAGACTTCACTTTTTATTCTCCAACAAATATTGGTATTACATATAATACTGTGGGAATTTCAAAATATTTAGAGATTAATTATAAAATTAATGTATATATATATACTTTAATATATATATCTATAGATAGATAGATAGATATTAGAATACCAAAAGAAATACACATGAACACTCTCTTTTAACATTTTATAGCTCTGAGGACAAAAAAGTATGATGCATTATACACGACATTATTATGACCACAAGGTAATGTATAAGCAATAAATAAACCATGATCACATAACAGTTGGTAATAAGCACAAATGGAAATCCCTATAGTGTGAAAGATTTGTAAGTAAAGGCACAGTTACGAGCAGGTGAATAACAAGAGAGTGGAAACTGAGACTCCATAAAAATTTGACTCCAATTTAAAAAGTAGTTTAGATTATCAATACATTTGAAGCTGTCAAATATTCATAACACATCAAGAAAAAGAAAAAGAACATAGCATTTTAGAGTAGATATATTTCTAAAATGATAGCTAAGACAAGGGAAAGCTAACATTTCAGCTTAGTTTAACTAGCATAAAGCATAAAAGTTACTTACTCACCTATCTTAATTATTTCACAATAATGAGAAGTTGATCAAATGTTTGATTCTTTTTAGTAAATACGTGTATTTTCTAGGAAAGATATGAAGATGACTTTTCTCATCTAAAGACTGAATAATACACATGATATATATTAGCACGCAATAATATAATGAATCATATAGACATCTAAAGGTATGTTACAAATAATTTGATTTTAAGCACTAAGTAGTTGAAGTCATAAACCCTATAGAAGAACTCCTAAGTAAAGATTGATTCTAAATACATACGGACAACTATATCTTTCATGGTATGTAATGACTTAAATGTGGATATTAGTCATTTCTTATGTCAGTGATATTCAAGCTTTAATCAGCAAAAACACAAAGGTTCTCTATAGAACAAAGGAGTAGAGGGACACAGCTAGATCTCCCTAGGAAAGGAAAATAAAATAGACAGTTATGGAAGGGAAGATAGGCCTGGAATGGGAAGATGCATTGGGATGGGAAAGGAAAAGTGAGTAAGTGAAGGAATTATGGAAAGACAGCAAAATTAAGACACATTTGAAGCAATGTAAGGAAACCTTAAACAGTAGAAATTTCCTAACATATATACTATATGCAGACAATCTAAATAAAATCAGAGATCAGATAACCCACTGTAAAAAATCCCATCACAGATATGTCTAGAGAATTTCCACCTAGATTATTCTAAATCCTTATCCAAATAAGTAAGCTTCTTATCTGAGAATTGAAATGGCCTCATTGGTGATACATTATGAGGCTGTGGTTTTTGTTGTTTGTTTCATTGTTTGAGATTGCATTGAAGAAGTGGAAAACAGTTTGATATTGTATAAAAACAGAAGTGAAAAAATAAACTTGATTGAAGACCTTGACACAAATTTACACCTATGAACACCTGATTTTTGATTAAGGAGCCAAAATTATACAATGGAAAAAAAGAAAGAATGGTCAACAAATGGTACTAGCATAACTGGATGTCAACGTGTAGAAGAATCCAAATAGACCCATGTTTATCAATCTGTACAAAATCAAGTCCAATAAAATCAATACAATAAAACTAAAACTGATAGAACAGGAAGTGGGAAGTAGACTTGGACACATTGGCACAGGAAACTACTTCCTGAGCATAATTCTAGTAGATACTGAAATTGACAATTAATAAATAGGAATCCTGAAACTGAAAAGCTTCTATAAGGCAAAGGACACTGTTAATAAGACAAAGCAGCAGCCTACAGAATGGAAAAATATCCTCATCAACCCCACATGTGACGTAGGCCTGATTTCCAAAATATATAAACAACTCAAGAAGCTAAACATCAAAGTACCAAATAATTCAATTAAAAATGGGGGTTACAGATCTAAACAGAGAATTCTCAACAGAACAATTTCAAAGACTGAAAGAGACAAAGAATTACTAAACATCCTTAGTAATCAGAGAAAAGCAAATCAAAATGATTCTGAGATACCATCTTAAACTTATCAGAATGGTGAGCATCAAAACTACTGATGACAGCTAATGTTGCAGAGGATGTGTAATAAGGGAAACACTGCTGATGGTAGTGGAAACTTGTACAAGCACTTTGGAAATCAGTATGACAGTTTCTTAGAAAACTGGTAATCAATCTATCTCAAAACCCAACAATACCGCTTTTGGACACATACCAAAATGATGCTTAATCATACCACAAGGACGCTTTCTCAACAATGTTAAAAGCAGCATTATTCATAATATCCAGAACCTGGAAACAATCTAAATACCCCTCAACAGAAGAATGGATAGGGAAAATGGGGGGTACATTTATACAATGGAGTACTGCTCAGTAATAAAAAAAAAATGATGACCTTATGAAATTTGCAGACAAATGGTTAGAACTAGAAAAAAAATCATTTCAAGTGAGGTAACCCAGACCTAGAAACACAAACATGGTATATACTCACTCATAGATGGTTATTCAGGGTGAGTATACAATAACCAACCTGTAATCCACAACCACAGAGAGTCTAGACAACACAGAGGACTCAAAGTGGGACACAAGGATTTCCTTGGGAGGGAGAAGTGAAAAAGACCTCCATGGTAAACTAGAAGCAGGGTTTGGGTGTAGCACGAATATTAAAAACCCAAAGCCAGGTATTGAGTTTTAACCTGTAGATCAGAAAAGCAAAGTGGTCAAGCAACTAGAGAGCTCTTACCTCTATGAAATCTTCAGATTGAAAGAGTGCGAGTTCCTGTCTCATCTTTCCTAATATTTCTGGCCTGTTCCACCACCATCTGGTCTTTATGGCTACCTAGTGTGGTGGCTAAGAATAAAGGTATGTGCAACCACTGCCTGGCCTGTATGGCTAACTACTGTGGCTCCTTTGCACTGAGCTTCAGGCAAGCTTTATTTATTAAAACACTAACAATGTGCCACTATAGTTGGGGCTATAGAGGAATGGGAAATAGAGAGAGCAGGTTGAATAAGCAGGGTGCTGGAGGTGGGTTAGAGGTAGGAATGAGAATAGAAGTAACAAAGGAAACATCTTGATAGGTAGGAGATTTCAGAGTTAGGAAGAAACCTCATGCCAGGGAAAATCCCAGGATCCAACAAGAATGACCCCAACTAATACAATGGTGGAGAGGTTTCCTGAACTGGCCATCTACTGTAAGCAGATTGGTGGCTTCCATACTTGCCACCAGAGATATTTTCATGTGCTTAATTTCATGTGATTCTACACTGACCTTATTAGTTCACGATATGAAATATCCCATCTGCAGATATATAAACAACGGCTTAAAGAAATCAAATAACTTATCAAAAATCTTCCGAAATTTGATTTATGGGCTCTACACCTAAAACAAGGGTGTTATACTTGATAGATTTAAACATAGAAAATCTCTGTTTTTCCCTGACACTGTTGGAGCATTTTTACCAATTCAATCCTCAGTATTTGGCAAAGGATCTCAACTCTGGGTGAAAAATGAACTTCATGAGGAGCTTTAAAAACACGCCAATGCCAATCTCACCTGCCAGAGATCCCAGTTGGCCTGAGGTTGAGGTCAGTACTGACGGCTTCCTTGTGTTCTTTCCTTGAATGCTCTCATTTTGTTTTGAATACCCTTGCAATACTTCACATTGACAAGCCCATTTCCACCCATATCTCCTATAAGACATTCTCTAAAATAAATAAATAAAAATGTAAAAAGTAAAGATCTTTCTGCATTTACCTCCTGAGTTATGGCATATGTCACCATAGGCAACCATCAGGACTTTTGCTGCTGGCTTGTTTGAACTATTAAACAGGAGTTATATCAGATCACTCTGGAGGGAGAAATCAGAGTGACTGAAAATGTTATTTATATTTTAGAGAGGGGATCCATACTAATGATAAGAAAGATGGTACTGTGAACCCAGATGATGTGGGAAAACTTCATTTCTATTCATTTATATGCCCTGTAATGTTTTACAGAAAGATATGTTCTGATTCTGGACATCTCTGGGTCTCATCTGGAAAGGATTCTGTTCCTGTTACTCATATTTTCCATTTCTTAAAGCACAGTCATTTAATTCCAAGAAGACCTGTCTCAGCTCCAGCCTCATTCCTCCTCCTTTCCCTTGAATTTGGAGCCAAATTCAAAGGAGCTTATCCCAGATTTCAGCACTGTGTAAGCCTTGTAGAAAAATGTGGAAGCAGTATCTTCCCATCCATTTGATCTGTAGAGTCCTTAAGGGCAGGCATGTGCTCTCTACAGCTTTTGCCTTCTCTTAAGTTCCCTGCATAGTGTTGCATGTACAGATGCAGGAGAAAATGCAGGTTGAGTTAGATATTTTGAACCTAGGAGAAATTGTGAAAAGAAGAAAAATAAGAGCAAAGGAAGAAAAATCATACCCTGACTGTCCTATTTTAATAAAATAAAAAACCACACTTGTTTATTAACAGTCACTTATAGAGCCTTTTCTGTGTGACATCTGGTGCAGCTTGCTGCAGGTGACAGACAGACAGTCCCTATTCTCATGTTTTTTTATGGTCCCGTGATTGGGACTTAGAACTACCCTAGAAATGAATGTCACAGGAAAAAGGAGAAATTCATGTGGAAGAGAATGGCTGGAAGAAGGGTTCTTTCAGAGATTCTGGAGCAGGGCCTCCTGAGGCAGGGGACCTTTGACACTGAAACTGGTGATTCAGACATGGTAACTCTAGAGAATGTTCCCTGCAGGAGACATAAAAATGGATATTCAAGTCCTATGTGTGAGATATTTACATATCCACATTTATTGCAAAACAGAGACACAGCCTTGATGCCCATCACCAGACAAGTAGATAAATAAAATGTAGACAAAATAAGATTTTCACTTAGCTAATACAACTGAAATTATTTGGCTGAAGGTAAAGCTGGAGAATGTTCTATTAAGCAAAGTAAACAAATTCAGAAAAGACAAGCATGTTTTGTCTTGTAGGTGTATCTAGGTTTAGATACATACAAACAAATATAGGTGTGTATGCATGTATATAAACACTAATTCTGTCTATAAATGTGTGTGTATTTGTGTGTGTGATTGAAATAGAGAAAGATATGTGACATCAAAAGAAAATGGTAACTAAATGAGGAGGAAGAGACCAGTCCAGAGAGGAAAGCAGGACAGGGTTGAATAGTGGGCATGGATATTAACTGAAAGTAATGATAAATATATATAAAATATCACAAGAAGCTGATTATTTTTTAAACTAACAAAAGATATATCTTGAAAACAAATGAAAAGCAAACAGAACTAGCTCGTGTGAGGGAGGAGCAGAAAGTTCAACTGTGCCCAAGGCACTGTAAAAGAAGACAAGGGAGGAGACCAGCAGCAAAACTCCACCTGATTCTGAAGGTTTGAAAGTCATGGTGTAAATGGTGGGTTTCTTTGGGACTGTGAGAAATTAAACTGCATGTAATATAATTCAAGCTGCATTTATTTGATGATGCAAATGAAGTACACATTTGGAGACTGACCTGAAGGAAGAGCTCTAGGTCAGGGAAACTTAAATATTTGGTATTCTTAAAATTGTGCCTCTTGAGGCAGTGTTCAAAAGTCTTCATATGCTGTTCTTTTATATTTCTGACTATACTGTAAGAGAAGAAAAGCATATCTCTGATTGGAGAAAGAGGAGGAGAAGGAGGACAAAGAGGAGGAGTAAGAAGAAGCTATTCATAATTGTAGCAAACAAAGACTCTTATAGAAATCCTCAAATAGTTAAAAATATATAGATATAGAATAAGTGACTATTGAGTGCCTAGGCTCATTGTTACATCCACAGTGTAACGCCTACATCTAAAACTAAGAGAAGGGTATAGCAGTGCTGACATAAAAATTGTAAGGACGAGAAAGCACACCTTCATACTTTGTAGTGCCTTTAGTACTTAACAAGGATGTTACATTCATGTTTCAAAAATATAGCTGCCTTAAAAAGTCCTGCTAGGTTATCCAGTCCCAAGAGGTCAGATCTAAACACATATACATATAACCAGCAATACATGGACTAAGTATTTGTTTATGTGTGTGTGAATTTGAAAATAATAGTTATAGAGAAAAGGGTACTAATTTGAGTTGTAGTGGTAGAAAAAGAGAAGAAGAGGATAAAGGGAAAATGCAAATATAGTGTACCCATGTAAAAATATTCTGAAAATAATAAAAATTAATTAAGAGAATAAAACAGAACTGCATCTTCAAAATATTAAAATACAAAGAAAAATAATGTAATAATTTCTCTAAAATCCATAATATTTTGGAAAAATGCTTCATAATTTCTTCTAAGACTAAATAATTTGTATCAACACTTCTAATTAGTGATTTTATAGTGTCATTTCACAATATCATGTTATTAGTAAAAACACTAAGAAGGTGTTAATTCCAAATGAAACTCATTGAAGCTTAAATAAATTTAAACACAACTGAATGTGATTCTTTGGAACGAAATCCATATAATTGTAATGTACCTATATAGTGCTTTGAGAACACGGGAAAAGGGGCTAGGATGTGGCCTGGATGGAGTTCTTAGAAAGGCATGCCTACCGTCAGCACAGGAGACTAAGTTGACTAATATATGAAAAATGGATCAGATAAGGCACAGATCTTCAATATACAATATGGACTTCTGAAAATAAATGTAATTTTCCTTCTATTACAGCCTTAGAAAATATTATAAAGAATATTTAGAAGTTTAAATGGCATTGTGAAAGTAGGAATTAAATACAGAAACTCCTGGTGTTTTAAGAAAATAAAAATTCATGATTTAAACAATGTTTTCTTACTTAAATCCTATTCAGCAGTTCTATTTTGTTTCTTTCCTTTATATTGAAAAAGATTCTTTTCTCATACATTGTATCCTGATTATAGTTTCCCTTCCCTCAACTGCTCCCAGTTCTTCCTCACCTCCTCTCCATTCCAGATCCATTCCTGTTCTATCATTCATAAGGAAAGTGCAGGCTTCTAAGAGATAAAATAAAAAACCAACAAGACAAAATAAACTACAACAATATGAAGCAAAAAACTGTCATATTGAAGTTGAACACAACAACCGAAAAGGAGGAAAAGAGCTGGCACAGGAGTCAGAGACCCCCTCCGTCCAACAATCAGAAGTCCCATAGAGATAGTAAGATGAAAGTTGTAATATATATATACAGAGGATGTGGTGCAGATCCATGTGGGTTTTGTGCTTGCTGCATCAGCCTCTGTGAGCTCATATATTCCTTGCTTAGCTGATTCAGAGTACCTTGTTCTCCTAGTGTCCTCCATCTTCTCTGGCTCTCACTCCCTCTTTGCTGCTTCTTGCATGAGATTCTCTGAGACCTGAGGGGAGTGATTTGAATGAAACCTCCCATTTAGACCATCTTTCTGCATAATAGCCAGCTGTGGGTTTCTGCATCTAGTCATTCCTATCTGCTACTGGAAAAAGTTTTCTGATGATAACTGAGTGAGGCACTGATCTTTTAGTATGGCAGAATGCCATACTATACTGAAACATTTTTGTTGGGGTAGTCATTTTTGGTTTTATCCTAGGTCTCTGGGCTATCTACCCTCTGGTTCTTGGTTACCCAAGCAATGTTAGGTGTGGTTCATTCTTATAAAGAAGGTCTTATGTCAAATCAGACAGTGGTTGGATACTCCCATAGGTTCTGTACCAACACACCCTAGCATATTTTGTAGGCTGGACAGACAGATTGCAGGTCAAAGGTTTTTGTTTTGGTTGGTGCTTATGCTTCACTTTCGGTACCTTACAGAGTACCTTCACCTACCAGAAAGACTAGGTGCTTAGGGGAGAAGGGCTCATGTAGGCACAAGCTTAACTTCTTTTTGTTCAATGAGTCGTATGGGTGTTGTCCTTGACAATGAGGTCCTACCGTCAGTTTTGGGAGTGCAACCCTTTGTCTTAGCAACAGCCTGAGTTGTTTGGAGATTTCCATGGGTCCCCTTTGGTCTATAAATGCTATCCTGTCCCACTACGGGTAGGTTCATTTGTAGATAAGAGATGACCAGTTGAGTCTTTGTATACCCCATTATTAGGAGGGTTCAATAGGATCACTTTAAATTTTTTTAGGAAGTCTCCACTGCACTGAGTTTTCATATTATTCCTAAATGCTCATCATATCCAGCTGTTTCACCCATCATTTTCTCCCTCTACCATACATCCTTTCCTCACTCTCCATCTGATTCTCCTGTTCCCATCACCATACTCCCCAGTCTTCTAGTAAAATCTAATTTGCTTTCCCCACTGACAGAAATCTGTGTGTCCTGCCTATACTCTTCTCTTTACCTATCACCCCTGTAACTGTTGATTGTATCTTGCAAATCATTTCTTAATGACTAGTAACCACTAATAAGTGAACTCACTTGGGCTATTTTTTTCTAGATACATATATTTGCCTACAAATTTCATGATGTCATTTGTTTGTAACAGTTGAATAATAATTCACTGTGTAAATGTATTATGTTTTCTTTATCCATTTTTCTGTTGAGGGATATCAAGGCTTTTCCCATTTGTGGCTTCAATGAATAAAGCCACTATGAGTTTATTTGACTAAATGTCCTTTTTGTAGCATTAAGTATCCTTTAATATTATGTTCAAGAATGGTATAACTAACTGGGTCTTGAAATCCAGTAATTCATTGTCCCATTCATTGATTATTACAGAGGTCCTTTTATAACAAACGTCCTTTTCCCAAACGCTTTGACTTCATATTCCTGCTTATTTGACCTGAATTTTCAGCTATGTGACCCTTCCATAGCATGACATATATCCTAGTTGGAACATCTGAGCAAAGGGACCGGTTTCATCCATTGTGAATATTCTACTAATCACAATATCCAGCATACAGTACCATCAACAGATTAAGGGATAAGTGAAATGTGATATGTAAACCTAATGGAATTCTATTCAGTGAAAAGAACAATTAATATCACGACATTTTCTAGATAATTAAGTCAATATTAAAGTATTACATTAAGCTGACAATTGCTGGCACACACCTTTAATCCCAGGACTAGGGAGGCAGAGGCAGGTAGAGTTTGAGGACAGACTGGAATAAAAAGAACATTTCAGAACAGCCAGGGCTACATAGAGAAACCCTGTTTCATAAAACAAAGAAAGAAAGAAAGAAAGAAAGAAAGAAAGAAAGAAAGAAAGAAAGAAAGAAAGAAAGGATGAATATTATGTTAAATAAAATAAACTAGACTCAATAAGACAAGCAACAAATATTTGCTCCTTCATGAAATCTACACTGAAATCATGTGTGTTTGTACCTGTGTGTGCTTATATACATGTGTGTGTATGTTTCTGTGTCTCTCTGTAGGTACATGTGTGTCTAGATTTGTATGTGTATATATGTATATGTGTGTGTACATGTATCTATGGGCGTGTGTATGTGTGTTTGTATATGTGTGTATTTGCATATATGTTTATTTATGTGTATTTTTATCTGGGTGAGTTGAGCATGTGTGTGAGGGTGGTTGTTTTTAGGTCAGGGAACAGAAAAGCAGATGAGATTTTAAGGATGATGAAAACTTGAAGAAGTATTGGAATACATGTAACACGAAGGAGCGGCTTGTTGGGGTTTCTGTCCTGCCCAATTCCCACAGCCGTTAAGCCCCAAAGAAATCACACAGAGATCTACATTAATTATAAACTGATTGGCCCATGAACTCAGACTTCTTATTAACTCTTTTAATGTATATTAACCCATTATTCTTATCTATGTTAGCCCCATGGCTTAGTACCTTTTTCAGCAGGGCAGGTCACATCCTGCTTTTTCCGTGGTCTGGGCAGTTCTGGTGAAAGACCTTCCTTCTTCGCAGAATACTCCTGTTCTCATTGCCCCACCTCTACTTCCTGTCTTGTTTTTCCACTTATACTTCCTGCCTGGCTATCAGTCAATCAGCGTTTATTTAAAATATAATTGACAGAATACAGATAATTCTCCTGCACCAAATACACATGTTATTTAAACTTTCTCTTGCTTTGGTGAAACACCATGGCCAAAAGCAAGTTGGAAAGGGAAGGGTTTATTTGATTTACACTTCCATCAAACTACTCAACATCAAAGGAAGCCAAGCTAAAAACTCAACAAGGAAGGAACCTAGAGACGGGAACTAAGACAGAGGCCATGGAGATGTGTTACTTACTGGCTTGCTCAGCCTGCTTCTTTATAGACACTGGAACCACAGGCCAAGAGAAGATAAGAGCCACAATAGTTAGAGGGAGGACACTAGTTTGTTTCTCAGCCACTTAGATCTAAAATAATCTCTCATAAAATATTTTATTTACAATACTGTTTGGCCAATAGCTTAAACATATTGCTAGCTAGCTGTTATATCCTAAACTATCCTATCTCCATGAATGTGTGCATCACCACAAGGTCGTGGCCTACTGGCAAAGTTTCTGCAGGCTCTAGAAGAGGCGTCTGTCTTTGGCAGTGGCTATATAGCTTCTCACTGACTCTGCCTACTCTTTCTTTTTATCTCTTCCCGCCTGACTATGTTCTGTTAATCCATTGTCTGAAAGCAGCTTCTTTTTTAACCAATTAAAGCAACACATATACTGAAGGACTTCCTAGACCACACAATGGTCTGGGACCTCTGAAATCAATCATTAATTATGAAAATGCCATACATCTGAATCTTATGGAAGCATTTCTTCAGTTGAGGTCCCCTCCTCCCAGATAACTCTAGCTTGTGTCAAGTTAACATGAAATTAGTCTACATAATATATGTGATAAGAAGGCAACAGTATCTCTAACTTGGACATAGGAAGGGAACTAGACAGAGAGAGATGCAATGCCATGGGATGAGCACTGTGGGAGAGCAATTAATGGAAACAAAAAAATTGAAGGGCACATATGTACAAACAAATCAGAATAAAATCTATTGTATCACATTCTAACGTAAAACAATTGAAAGCTAATAAATAGGATAGGGAGGGGTTAACATATGGAGTGCTTTCTTCAAAATCAAATAGGTTTGAGTTGGATCTCTGAACACATTTAGTAAAGTTCAGCAGAATTTGTGCCATTGTCATCTCAACACAGAGAAACTGAGACAGATAGAGATCTCCAGTTCACTGGACTCTCAGGGTAGCATACCTGCCAAGTTCCAAAAATGTGGAAAAAAAAAGCTCTGTCTTGAGAAAAAAAAATGATAATTATAATTGAGGTGCACAACTCTTGAGTAAGTGCACAGAAAGTTGTCTTCTAGAATGAACATGTATGCATATTGAGTTTGAGGAGTTCATGAAATTTCACATAGATATGTACTTTCACTCTCTCTCATACATGAACATATGTTCTTATGCATAAATATGAAGGATGAATACTGTTTTTATATGTCATTTTCATCTCCTAACACATGTGATAGAAATTTTTATGCATTTTTGAAACTATGTTCAAATAGTAACATAATTTTCAGAGTATGAAAACTAAAATGCTGATTTACAGCAACATATCTGAAAGAAATAAAAACTAATTTTTTGGTACAGATTCCTTTTTGTATAGAAATCATATATTTGATGTACAATAATGTAGAGGGAGACCAGTTAAGTGTCTGTCAAAGGATTCAACAAATCAGAAATTCTTCATTGAGACATCACCTGTCATTGATTTACCCCCAAGTTATTGGGTAGAGCAATTTCTTTACCCACACATAAATACAGATTTGTTGAAGTTACTCCCTCATTTTGAAATGTAGAAGAGGTCACAGAATATATAGCTCACTTCAACATGCAGCAACAAATTGAACTGTGGATACTCATATGTCTTCCAAACTAAATTAAAATTGAAACTATGAAAAACCCATCAGTATTGTTTTAGATACATGTTTGCTGCTAAAATAAAGAGATGAAAGCCTTCACTGTCTGATATAAAAAGTATACTCAAATGTGCAGCAGTAAACTTAATTATACTTCTTAGTGGTTCATGAAATTCAAATAAATATTTAATAAACTGAAGTAAATCATGGGAAAGTAACTTTAATAAAGTATCAAAAAAGCTGTACTGATTTTTCCACAAGTCATCTAGGACCAAAAATATATACTTGTATAAATCCTGTAGTCTAAAAATACTTTAAGAAACTTCTCTAAATAACATGCATTTATAATTATGCATTTATGTATCTCTCTATATATGCATATATAAGTAATACCATCTACGTAACAAAGAAGAAAATTATTGCTTTTCTACAGAGTAATAAAATTTGAATATCAAAAACAATATCCCACAGAAATAATATCAAAAAGTGTATGAAATTAAACTCTCTTTATACTACAAACATTACCAAAACTTCATGGCATAAACCTAATCAACAGATTAACATGAAAATTACTCTAAGTTTTTAAACCTTCTGGCTCACTAGTAGAGGAAAACATGAGTATGTCCTGTAGAGATGCTCTCATGTTACAAGACATGTCTCTTCAGACTCGGACCCTTGCCCAGTGATTAGTTCAAATTTTAAAAGTATAACCTGTGTAAGTGAGTGAGTGAATCTGAGGGCTACTGTCAACTATGAAGAGATTTTGGAAATAATAGAAATTGGCTACTCAGTTAAATGACATATATTTGAATAATATAAAACAGACATGTTTATATAGATAAAAGTAATAATTTGAAAATGTAATAAGAAATGTTCAGCAAAGCAACATAACTACATATTAAAACAACTTCTGGAAATATTAATTTTTAAAGTAAAATTCAAAGGAGCAAGAAATTAGGTATGAAACAAGAGTGATGTTGCCCATGTGCAACTCCTGCACCTGAAGTAAACCAGTTAAATATGCACAAATGCAATTGCACTATTTTAAAAATAGCATAGAATAGTCTCTTTACCTAATTGTAGCAATAAAAGGGAGATGCCCAGACTTTCAAGAACTAAATTGACTCAGCATCAGCTACTTCCTGTCTTCGTTCCCAGGGGAGATTAATCCATGGAAGAGAATGGGGAAGAAATCTGTCAAGAGAGAAGGAAGTATACCCAGGCTAACACTGTTCCCGACGTCATAGAATACTGGAAAGAGGCATAATAACAGAAGTAGGCTGAAAATTCAGTAGAAATAAAGACCACAATAGTGTTTAAGGAACAACCCAAAAGCAGCAGTAAGAGGAAAAAAAAAAAGGTCAGTAGAGGAAATTGATGTCTGTGCAGCCTTGTCCTCCAAAAAAAAACCCACTACAGCTTCTTGCCAGATAAGCATGCATAAGAAAAGGCTTTTTACATGATAAAAGAATAGCAACACACACACACAAATACACACATACACATGCACACATGTGGACACTTAAAAAGGAAAAAAGTTTTCTGAGTTTAATTTCTATTCAAAATTTAGTTTCTTTGCCTTAGACACATGTATCCAATTAAAAAAAATGCCAGATGTTTGAAAACTATGAACCTTTAGTGAAAAACACATTATACTTAGTATTTTTCATATAAAACAATTGCAATTTTAAGAGGTAATGGAAATTTTAAGAGATTTAGGAAATGTTTTGTGAAATTTTAGTTTATTTTAGACAAGTAGGTTCTAATTAGTGCCAAGTTGTTCTACAGAGGCATGTCCATGTAATAGCAATTTATAACTTCTCCAGAATCCATAAGGTTAATAAGATGCTTGAATAAGAAAAAGTAACTTCTGCTCTTTCAGATGATTAAATGCTAAACTCCACTAGAGACTTTTTCAGTTCCACTCTTAATATCCCTGTTTGCTACAGTGTACATAGTCATCTTCCAGATAAACAACTTGGAACCTACCAATTAAAGAACAGGCACTGTTTTGCAATGCTTTTATTTTAATTTTTCTCATAAGCAATAATGTTTTCAAAATGAGAATAAACACATCAATTCATTAAGTTAGATGAAAGCATGAATTTAATCAGGCTAAAAAGTACAGGCAAACAGTAAAGTAAAATATGTGAAATACCCCAAAACAGCAATAATAAAAACTATGCTAATCTGTTTTTCTTATTCAAAAGAAAAAATAAACGTAAACCATATGCATGGTATGAGACTTATGCTCAGTTATAAGGATTCTGAAAAATATTTAATGAAGTTTAATCCTAGTCACATTTTTATCACCCTTCTGTTTGGTTAAGGATAACCATTAAATTACAGTATAAAGGAAAATAATTATTACCAGAGTTCATACATTTTATTGTTCTTTGAAGTTCAGAAGTTTTTTTGTAAATTTATACTTTGGTAAATATAATGAAGACCTAGAATATTTCTAAAACTTTATCATGCCATTTGTTGCTCTTCTTTATTTATTCCTTATTAAGGTATATTTTTCATTCCTCATCCTGAATTTTTCTGTTTATATTCCTGATATGTCAATAATAGAGTGTTGAAAACAGTTCTCTTCCAGTTATAGCACAGTAGTTACTATAATGTCTATCTATAAATGGCATCTAAGGGCTTTTAGATGGATATGGGACGTAAAATATTCAGTATTTCGTTAAGAACTGTAAAATTTTCAATTTGCTTCTGTATTTGAACCAAAATAAAGCATATTCACCACCCCAGCCACCCCACACAAAGAAACCCATACTGTATGAATCTTCTGTAGGAAGACTTTGGTTCCTTATTTTCAAATGTAGTACATTTGTAACTTAGAGATACAAGAACAATTTTTGATGATGAGACAAAGTGCACAGAGTTTTATGGTTATATTCTACATTCAGTATGTAATGAGTAAAATCCTGGATCTCCCAGTTGAGTGAGCTTGATACTTCATATATCTCTATTAAGCTAGTGGTTACATTAAAAATTAACTCAGCAGGCAAGTTTCACAAATATTTCATAAAGGCACTTGACATGAGATGTGTATTAGACAGCAAAAAACACCATTCTAGAAGAAAAATGTGCAATTAATATAAACAGTGAATATTGACTTTCTTTTTTAGAGTTAAAATGTTAGCAAAGAAAAAGTTTTTTCAATGACGTCCCATTGTAAATATTAACCATACTTAAGCAAAAAAACCTGTACCCAGCAGTAAATTTCCAATACAAAACGAACTCAATGATGTTTGTATGGACATGTTGTTTCACAATTCTCATTAGAGCACTTATTGCCTTTGATTGTATATGGTTTCCTGAATTTGTGTTTTTATAAGATTTATGTGTCTGTATGAACGCATGTGTGTATGTATTTATGTGAGTTTTTTTTAAATTTTGATTTATTTTTACTTATTGGTATGCTTTGCTTTGTGTTCTCTGCATATTTATTTTCTAAACAAACAGAGAAAGAAAGGATATTAATTGGATGGGTGGGAAGGATCCGGGAAAAGTTGTGGAGGGGAAAATGTGGCTAGGATATGTTATATAAATTTTTTTTCAGTAATAGAAAAAGACTCTTAAACTATAAATAAAATAAGTATTATTGGGCAGTGTCTTTAATTGCAGCACTCATAGAGCACAGGTAGACAGATCTCTGAGTTCGAGGACAGCCTGATCTACAGAATAAGGTCAAGGACAGCCAAGGCTACACAGAAAAATCTTGTCTTGAAATACCAGGGAAAAAATGAAGTAAGGAAAATAAAAAGTAATAAAAAATAAAAATAAAGCAAATAGCATTAATAACTAGAAACTAGAAATATTATCAGCTAAAGGGAAAAAAGCAATAGTGTGTCACATTAATCACAGAATAAATAATGATTAGGCTTGAATTAACAAAATACTGAATAATCTTATCCCTCACTGTTGGAAGCTCTGTTTAACATGACAAAGGTTACATTAATAATTCTTAGCAAGTAGAAATATTCACTTATTCCCAGGGACAAATCACAGTCATGTTTAATTGTTTACTCTGCTTGCCACTAAGCTATCAACTTGCATTCATTAACTTTTGTTAGTTAACTCTGCATCTGTGTTTGCCTCAACTTTAAAACAGTTTCCTTTAAATATTTTTGCATACAAAAATAACTATTCAATTTGAAACACAAAATGTATGACAGCTCAGGCTTTTTGAGGATTTTTTTTGACAAACTCGTGGTAAAACATAACCTAATAGAAATGTATTAATTTAAGTTGTAAGAACTAGTTACTGGTAAGTCTGAGCTAATAGGCCAAACAATGTGAAATTAATATTAAGCTTCTGAGTGGTTCTTTTAAAAGGCACTGACGAACCAGGTAGAATAAGAAACCTCCAGTTAGAAATAATAAATGACAGTTTGTTTGTGAGAATGTAACTTTCTATTTTTAATAAAAATCTCAACACTGCTTCCTACTGACTAGTCCTGAGTTCCTTTACTGTGTTGAAGCTGTGACTCCTGAGTTGGTCTGTGCTAGTTAACATTTATATTGCTGTGATGAGACACCATGACTCCAGCAATTGTTTTTAAGGAAAACACTTAATTAGGGTTGAGTAAAGGTTCAGAGGTTTAATCCATTATCATCATGGTGGGTGACATGCAGGCAGCATGGTACTGGAGAAGAATCTTAAAGTTCTACATCTTGATCAACAGGCTGTAAGATGTGAACTGAGACACACTTTCTCCAGCAATGTCACACCTACTCCAAGAAGGCCCTACCTCCTAATAGTGCTACTCCCCATAAGCCTATGACGGTCAGTTTCATTCAAACTAAGCTGATGAATGTGACATGTGGAACTGGGCCCCTTCACTAAAAAAATCATTGAAAAAAATTAATATCAATAGATATACAATAAGTAAATTATATTGTTCCCAGACTTTTTTTATAAAAGAGCTGATTTCAGGAGTCTTAAAAATGATTTACAGTAATTCAACTTAGAAAAA
>PVIU01007856.1:0-88268 GCA_004026605.1 Ondatra zibethicus | reverse complement strand
CCCCCCCGCAAGCCTCCGTTCTTCTCCCTCTCTTTCCGGAGTTGCCTCCTCGAAGGCCTCTTCTTCCCTTTCACTGTCCCGCTGGGAAGTGCGCATCCCAGCAGAGGCAGAAGTTGGCCCACAGGCGGCTGAGCTTTGAGCCTCAGCCATTGAGACCCAGTAAATGGAGCTGATGGGTTCCTTTTTCAGAGCAGAGCCAGCAAAATGGTGCCTTTTGTTCTCACCCCCCAACACACACACGCACACACATCCTGGCTTCCTTCTCCCCTTTTCTACCTCCCCTTCTTCTCCCTCCCTCCCAGATCTGACCTGAACCCTCCAAATCAACTCAACTGCCCAGAACACAGGCCACATCCTCCTGAGAGTGCAAAGACACCCCCAAACACACACTTACCTTGTGTGCTCTCTGCTCAGCCAGGTGTGCTTGGTAGAGACCCTTCACCCCTGCCCCAGGTCAGAAGCAGGGGCCAAACCAGAGTGTCCTTCAAAGGGAGCTGGAAGGGAGGGCTTAGAGGGGCTGTTCCCTACAAGCCCCTGCCCTTTCACCAGTACCCTACCACCCATGCATACCAGGTGCTCACACATACACTACCTCTTAATAGCCCTGGGGCCTCTCCACACAGTGCAACTCATCAGAGAGAGAAAAATCAACCCTTAAACAGCATTCAAATGTAGGCTTCCCTAATTTTCTTAAGATTTATTTTTATAATTTTACATTATATGTATGTGTGTGAGTGGGTATATGCACATGTGTGGGGTTGCACACATGAGTGCAAGTTCCAGCAGAAGCCAGAGGCATCACCTTCACCTGGAGGTGGGGTTACCTGACATGTCATGGGAGCCACCTGACTTGGATGCTGGGAACTGAACTTTGGTCCTCTGGGAGAGCGACAGGTGCCTTTGTGCTGAGCTGTCCTCAGTCCTCCCTGCTCCACTCACCCCCTTTAAGATGTTCTAAATAAAGAACCATTTAACAGCCAGGAGGAGGGGGCTGCATTGGCCTTTAATCCCAGCACTCGAGGCAGAGGCAGAGGCAGGCGGATCTCTGTGAGTTCGAGACCAGCCTGGTCTAGAAGCGAGTTCCAGGACAGCTAGGGCTGTTACAAAGAGAGACCCTGTCTCAAAAACAAGCCAAAACAAAACAAACCAACAAAAACAACACAAAACCAATAAAACAAAGCAAAACAAAAGAACCACTTAAAGATTCTACAAAGGTCTATCTGCATCTACTTGACATCTCTCCTGTGGGTAAAACACAGAGTGGATGCAGCTTCCTGACATGGTGTAACAATCAGACCACAGCTAACAGAGGGGCTCTGCAGAGCTGCACTTAACTGGGAGGGCGGGTGAGAGGAGGAGGCAGGCCCACTGCCCACATGTCTCCTTGGTCATTGGTTGTCCCATGAAGCTACCCACCCTGCTCTTCCGAGTTGCATGGGCACCATGTATGCCTGCCACGGAAGCGCCCAGAATGGGAGTGTGAACGTGAGTGGCTTGGGTCCTACGCTCAGAATTTCTACTTTCAGCAAACTGCATAAGCCAGAGCTAACCCCAGTCTGTACCTGTGTCTCTATCTCTGTTCCTATCCCATTTCTAGTTCTCACCCTAGGAGGAGGGAAGCCACATACAGCTGTCTTCTGACACTGCCAGCCGGGGATTACTTCCGTGAGCGCCTGCAGAAACGCCAGTCTCTCATGGAAAGCAGCAGAGTGCAGGCC
Organism: Ondatra zibethicus; assembly: GCA_004026605.1. Classification (NCBI taxonomy): domain Eukaryota; kingdom Metazoa; phylum Chordata; class Mammalia; order Rodentia; family Cricetidae; genus Ondatra; species Ondatra zibethicus. The sequence continues at coordinate 86,550 of PVIU01007856.1, read as the reverse complement.
TACAACCTACGTGCACCCTCTTGCCTGCTTCAGCCTGCAGGTTGCTCACGTCTAATGCAATGCTTTTATACACCTGTTTGTATTGTTTAGTAGCTGAGAAGAGAAAGACCCGCATGTGTTTAGTTCCATTTTTAAAGTTATCCTACTTTGGTTGATCGGACTCTCAATGTTGAACCTGCAGATATGAAAGATTAATTCCCTCGTGATGACTCAAAGCATGCCCTGGATTAGAAGCAGTATGGGATATTCTTTAAGGGTCTGTGGTACTTTCATCGTGTGAGGTACAACGCTGGGGTTTGAGAAAAATGAACGAAGGACAGTGCCTGAAAGGATGGCGTCACCGAGTCGGTTAATACTGAGAATACTGATGGAGAATCCAGCCAAGGGTATGGTCAGCTGGAATCATCCGCAATGGCCCACAAGAGACAGAAGGACTGTGGCACTTGGGGCCCATGCTCTCGGGTGTTAGCTGATGTAGGGCAGGAAGCTGACTTTAGCCTCTGCTCACCAGAGATCCACACGTCACTGCTGGTGCCCAGATGGGCACTTCCACAGTTAAGGGGGCCAGAGAGAAGCAGGGGAGTTTGCCTGAGTCAGCTGAGATCCCTGGACATCTTGATTTGCCAACCACTTCAGAGGCCTGCAGTTCACCTGACTGGGATTACGCAGGGCTTTCCTCAGAAGGATGATGTCAGAGGTCAAGGCTCCCTTTGTGACTGTGGATGACACCATGTGTGTTTTGCTGTTCTTCTTCTGTTCCATGGAGTCACATGAGCTAGGAAATAGTAAGTTTCTACATTCCTAACGCAGTACTTTTCTTATGTTACACACAGTCTAAGCAAACAGAAGTCACCTGTCATCTCCAATACGTGCGCACGCACACTCACAGACATACACGCATGCATGCATGAACACACAAACACATACACACACCATACACATGCACAAACACAAACACGCATGTTCAAACACACACATATATGCACACACAGTCACATGCACATACCACATACAGATACACATGCATCTACCACACACACACACACACACACACACACACACACACAGAGAGAGAGAGAGACACACACACACTTGGAGTTTGAGATGGCATTGGATAACATCCTGCTATAAACATAACAAGGACCAGTGGCTCTTTCTTGGACACTTGTGCAATTCTCGGTGGTGACTCCATTGTATCTGGGCAGTCAGAAGGCATGCCCTCAGAGGTGCCTGGGTTTGGAAGAAAAGATGTTGCAGGAGCCCAGGGCCATCTGCCCACCACTCCACCCAGATTCTTCCTGCCCAGGGACTTTGATCCAGTATTGTGGGCAGCGGACAGTGTTGAGAACGCCCGGGTGTTGCAGTGTGAGCTGAGATCACAGCCCACACTGTGCTTTCCTCTACTGGCCATAAAAGAAAAGATGCAGTTTGGCTCCGAGCTGATTTTCAGAGAACCCTGTTTTTGTTTGTATTTGCTGATCTGTAGGGAGGAAGACAGTGACTGCTGCACACCAAGAATTACAGCAAGGCTGGCATGGAAAGAGCAGCCTTAGCCCAGGCTTGTTCCAAGGCCAGCGCTGATACAATCTGATTAAAGGAGCAGTGAGATGCGCCGGGCACGTGGCGGGTAGAGCTGCAGAGAGCTTTGTAAAATCCCAATCCTGCAGCTCCAAGGCGGCAAGACTTGGGCCCCATCTGCTATAAACGGATTAAAAATCTTTTCTCCTTTCAGAGGTTTGATCCCAACAAAGGCCTGATGTGATGGACTCAAAGTGGCAGCGTGGACTTGGAAGTGAGTTAAAGCAGAAGACTGACATGCCTGGGGAGAACTGGCAGAGGTGTGAGTGCGGGGATCATGTATTTAAGCGTGTGCTTTCCTGGAGGACTCTTTGCAAAGACGTGAGAGACGGGATAGGTGAGAGGATGAGACTTGGCTGATTTGCGCAGCAGAAGGACGCTTTGGTAATGCTTGGCTTGGGTAAAAGCTTGTGTGCTTATAAAGAACGGTGTCTCTCACAAAAGCCAGCTTTCCAGTTACTTTCCCTCTCTCTTTCATATTCTCCCCCTCAAAACACTCCCAGACTCTTCCTGATGACAGTGTGGTGTCAAAAGTGACAAGCGTGTCAAGTAGAACGAGAGAGAAACTAAATCCGAAACCAAACTGTGTTGCGCTGAGAGAAAGCACACAAAAAAGAAAATGTGGCCTGAAAAATGCCTCACGTGCAAGTCTGTCAGGTCAAGGTTTATTTTTATTTTACATATGTGGGTGTTTTACCTTCATGTATGGACCACATGTGTCAGTACTCATAGGGGCAAGAGGAGGGCACTGGGTCCCCTGGGCTGCAGTTACAGATGGTGGGTGCTGGGGACTGAACCTGGGTCCCCTACAAGAACAATCAGTGCTCTTAACTTCCCTGAGAAAAGCTTTAGACTTATAGGAAAATCCCCAAAGCTCCTAGCTGGTCACTAAGCTACCAGAGGAAAGCCCCGAGTGTCTGCCATTGCATGTTCTTCAGGATTCCATCGAGAGGGCAATTACACAAATCTCATCCACAGCAAGAAAAAGGAAAACAAATTGTGCACTGCGGTTGGAGAAATCTTATATTTCCAGAGTCGCAATAGCATGCTATCAAAATGTCCATACTCCACTAAAAAGTCATAAAATGTGCCGGTCTTTTTTGTCCATTTGACACAAATTAAGTTGTCTAGGAAGAGGGAAACCTCCATTGAGAAAATGCTTTCATTGGATTGGCCAGCAGGCAAGCCTGTGGGTGTTTCCTTGATTATGGTTGGTATTGGAGGGCTCAGCCCATTGGGTGTGTGCCATCCCAGGGCAAGTGGTCCTGGGGTCCTGGGTGCTATAAGAAAGCAGACTGCGCAAATCCTGGGGAGCAAGCCAGTGAGCAGCACCCTCCATGGTCTCTGTTTCACGTCCTATTTCCACCTTCCTGCCTTGAGTTCCTACCCTGCCTTCCCTCAACGATAAACTCTTTCTTCCCCAAGTAGCTTTTGGTCATAGTCTTTAACACAGTAATAGAAATCAAATGAAGACAAAAAAAGAAAGAAAGAAACAAGAAAATATCATCTCTACTTGCTCTAGTTTCCATATAACCCAGCCATACCACTTGTATGTACTTCCCAAAGGACTTTATAGCCTACTACAGAAACATTTGTTTATCCATGTTCATTGATGCTCCACTGGCAATAGCCAGGACACAGGCAGCACCATCTCTGAATGAATAACAAAAATGTGCTACATGTATACAATGGAATTTTGTTCAGCTATTAAAAATTAAAATTTGAATGTCAGTAGATCAAACTGGAAAACATATTTATCAAGGTAACCAAGGTCCAGAAAGACAAATGTTGCAGCTTCTCCCTCATGTGTGGGTTCTAGTTAGGTTTGTATGTTTGACTTGGAGACCTCCAGAAGCCAGGGAACTAGAAAGGAGACAGTGGGGTAGTGTCTTTCCCTAAGATAATGTCTTAGGGAAAAGAGGATAATAGCATTTAGATAAAATGAGAGTGGAGAGGGGGAATATTGGGGCCATAGAGGCTCAAACAGGGAGAGGGTGGGAAATTGGGAAGATAAGAGTAGCAAGAGTTAATTAAAGTAAAGGGGCTATGAAAAATGCATGTGGAAACTTATAATCTGGTTGCCCAATTAAACAATATAAAAGAGAGCTTAAAAGCAGATACCCTAAAAGCCTAGATAATCCTAGAAAGGCTACATCTCAAAAGTCACGTGCCATTAGAAAAATAAAAGCCAGTAATAAGTATGGGCCTCTTCTGAAAGTGCAACAGAGACCCCACAGCAATACAGGCCCTTGCCTTTCTCTTAGCAGCCTCCAGCAGTCGTTTGCAAGATCCTGCGGCTGAAGACACTGTGCCGAACATCTTGGATGCAAGGCATAGAGAAGCCAAGCTGGATGATCTCTAAGCTTCCTCCCTGCTTCCATGGTGCTGAATTGTGCTCTGAAGGCTGGGGCAGCCAAGCCATCAACAGTCCTATTCAGATGTGAGCTCTGTAAATTATGCCAACCTGTTAGGCAAACGTGTCTGATCTGGGCAATGATACTGAGCTGTTGTGGGGCTGACCAACCACTGATGAGACCTGAGGTGCCCTCCATGAGAGGGAGTACATGGTCCTGTAAATTGGTTAAAAGCCCACGGATAGGGAGGGCTTCAGCCCTAGTGGAAACCCTACTACAGGTACTCACCCAGGCTGGCTATCTACTGCTCTCAACCTTCATCGGAGAATCCTCTTTTTACCTGGGAATGGAGGTGAATGCAGACACCTTTAACTGCTCAAGGTCCTGAGAATAGAGATAATGAAGGCTAAGCCGCAGATATGTATATTCACCCCCTTAAGAGGTGCATTGCAGTAGAGTGGGCAGGACAAATGTAAGAGACAGAAAATGGGGAGAAGGGCGGTGAAATGTCACCGTCCAAACACAGCTCAGCTGTGACAGTCATGAGCTTACAGCAACTATGCCCACTGGGTGTCCAGAACTCACCTTCTCCCCTCAGTGGGCTACCGGTAGGAAGGGTCTCAGGGGGCCTTACTGCTCACTGCTGAATCGCTGGATACTAACAGACTTGAGAGGGCCATAGTGTTCAGTTGTATACCCACTGATGAGCCCAGCAAGGTCTCACGGATGGTTTCCCACCCACGGCCCACACAGTCACTATGTCTGTGCCCACATCAGGGACTTTGACTCACTGAGCCATCTATGGTCCTACAAATTACTTCTAAAATAACCAAAAAAAATATTTCATTTCGGAAAATATAGTAATAGAAGTGGGAAATGTACTACAGGGGCTTGATTAGCTTTCCAAGGTGCAAGTTCATTCCACAAACAAACACACACAAAACCCTTGCCCACCTGGCCAGGCTTGGGGTCTGCCTGCAGTGGGAACGGGGAGAGGTCTTGGGGAAGGACCAGACAGGAGATGCCGAAGCTTACCAAGTTTTAAAACAGACAAACCTGTCATCAACCCCCGCCTCCAACTCAGCTTCTGTTTCTATTGTCAAATCTGTACTGGAATTAAAGACTCATAAAATAAAATGTATTTTTTTTCCTTAAAATTGTGCTCTTCAGCCCATTTGAGTTTTTGTTTTAATATCTTTAGATACAGTTTGTATCTTTCCTCCTTTTCTTTCTTTCCAGGTCTCAGCAATGTGATAGTGTGTTCAGAAATTCCAAGACTGTATAAATAAAAATTCACTAATTTTTTTTCCTGTACACTAGACCGGATAATTTCAATCTTCTCGTCTTTTGATTGTGTCTGTTTGTTTGTTTGTGGAACGGACTTGCGCCTTGGAAGGCTGGTGTCCTGGGCCTCTGCTGATCACATTCCTTACAGGCTGCTTCCCAGCTCCCCAAGAGGCTCATTGGAAACAGACTCCAACAGCCACTTCAGAGAGCTGGGAAAGTAGAGTGGGTGTCACATCCGAGGGAGCCGCCCACAGAACACAGCTGCTCAGGAGGCAGCGGGGCCGCTCCCCGACTCAGTCCAGCTTCACATCCCACGGCCACACTGAAGTCTAACGTCTAACCATTTCTTGTCAGCGAGCAGATAACTCCAAAGCCTGGGCCACAGCAAACGCTCTGCAAAGATCTTAAGAAATCATTTCTGTTCGCAAATCCCTGAGAACGCCTTATCGTTGGAGAGAGGCTTAAGAGAGAGCAGAAGTCGCTAGATTACGATGATCGGTCTTAATGAAATTCGTCTCCTGCTGAGACCTTCCCCGCAGACTTTTTTTCATATTTCAGCCTGGGAAAGGTCCGATGCTTTCCTGTCCTGCTGGTGCCAAGAGTTAATGGGAAACATTTCAGCGCAAATTCAGCCCAGGGGCCAGTCTTCCAGACCATCATTATTCTTTGCAATAACGGAGCAGTAACAGAATTTTATTAATAGGCACGTTCTGTCCTCTTAAGCTGGCCATGGGTTTAGGGACCGTGTCCCCGTCAGTCTTTCTAACATGCCCCACTAAACCTGAAATATGAGACTGGGAACTCAGATGAAAAACAAGCTTTTGCGGCTCAGTTCTCCACTCTGTCTCTTCCTGTTTGCAGGAGTGTGGTGTGGAATCAGGGGCCTGCTGCATTCCCCTCAAGCTCTATTTACAAATCTAGCTTTGGGTTTTAAGAAGCACACAGTTTGGGTAGGTAAAGAAGGTATGCAAACAATCTTAATAGTGTGGATTAATATTCTGCTCACTGGAGGGACTCCTGTGGCCTCATCTGTCAAAATTAAACTAACCTTGAACTTGAACATACAGCTAGCCCATTTCACGGTTTGACTGGGATCTGCCTTCTCCTGAACTCATTGACTATTTAACAGCTTTTAGGAAGAAGAACCCAGATTCTTGTTTTCTTTGCCTTCAAAGTGTTGGATTTTTGTTGTTGTTGTTGTTAGCACTTTTCCATCCTGTTTGGAAACCTGTGATCAACCCTGTCTCTGAAACTTAATCTCCCTGAAGTCCTCACAAAGAATACAGGATCCGGTCCCTGCCTGGGGTGCTGCTGGCTAAAGGGAGCAATTAACCAGCCCTGGGAGTCTTCCGTCCCCCGGTAGGGGCTCCTACACAGGTCCTTCATGAAAAGATGTGGACGTCTCTTGGGACAACACTATTCCATTTTTAGGGCTGTGGGGTAGCCTTGAATCTTTATCTGGAATTGATAAAATTTATTCTCCTCCTCTTCTAAGAATACTTTAGAGATTTATGCAAATATAGGCTTTACATTCCTTTATTAAAAAATAGTCATCATGCCCATGTTATACATAGGGCCAACTGAAGCACCTTCCACAAAGCCACTGCCGTCTGCCCTTGGCCGTCTCCCAGAGTGTCAGGCCCGGGAGGTCAGGGGCTCAGGCAAGCACCCTCCTTTTTCTTCTGCCTAGAAGACGCCAAGCGCATTGGATGAATGGATACGTTTTCTAGTCCTTGTCTCTTTCTTTTATTTGAGGATAGAAACTCAATCTGAAGTGATTTTCTCCTTCATTAAACTATAATGGTGTGGTTTGTGGAGTTCTCTAATAAGATCATTTCAAGTTAAGATCCATAATGAATACTTGGGGTTACTTCCTCAGATGTTTAGCTAGAAAGATTGCTATTCTCTGGTAGGATTTCAGAACTGTCTGTGGCACTGGGCTATTATGGCTTGAATGTGTCTTCCAGTGTTCCTGTTGGAAAGGTGACCCCCCAACGGGACAGTCCTGAGTCCTGGGGGACATTCAAGAGGTGATTAAATCAGTGTAGGGATGTGACTCATTTGGTTGAGGGCTTGCCCAGCATTGCAAGAAGCCCCTGGGTGATGTGGGATTTCCCTCTGTATGCTATGATTACCGTTGCTTAATAAAGAAGGTGCTTTCAGCCAATTCTTAACAGAACATAGCCAAGCTGGAAGAGAAATATATAGAGAGAGGAGGCAGAGTTAGCCGGATGCCATGGAGCTGACAGGGGAGAAAGATGAGCTACCAGATGGAACCTTGCTGGTGGGCCACAAACTTCATGGTAAAATATAAAATAATAGAAATGGGTTAATTTAAGGTGTAAGAGCTAGCTAGGAATACGCTAGAGTCATTGGCCAAGCAGTGTTGCAATTAATATAGTTTCTGAGTGATTATTTTGGGCGGCCAGGAAATGAACGAGCAGCCTCCACCAACCCCTGGGTTCTGTTCCATCCACAGCACAAACTAGGCATAGTGGTCTATGCCTGGAATCCAAGCACTCAGGAGGCAGAGGCAGCAGGATAAGTTCAAAGTCATTCTCAGCTACAGCGAGTTCAGGCCCAACCTGGTATACAAGAAGCCCTGTCTTAAAAAAGATAAGGTAATTAGATCAACAGGATCTGACCCCACAAATGGATTAATGCTGTTATCTGGTGTTGGTACAAAGCACAGCTCTCAGCCGAAAGGAGGAATTTATTTTATTTATTTAATTTATTCTTAAATCACTTTTGAATGACCATGTGTTATTAGTATGCATTAGGTGTTTATTTTATGTGTGAAGAAGTCGTCAAAGCATAATCTCATAGCAGCCTTATTTCTTTCAGCAAAAGAAATAAGATATTTGCGAATAACCTTGTTATTTCTCTCAATCCCACTTCTTTCTAGGTCTTCTGTATTTACTTACTGGGCCACCGTGGCAAAGGACTACGGTCTTGGTGACTCACACACCAGGACTGTCTATCCATAGTTCAGGAGGCTAGCTCCTCTGGAGAGTTGAGCCAGCACAGCCTCTCTCTGGGCTGCAGCCGGAGGGGGGAGGGTCACTGCTCATGGGTGCTCCTTGACTTGTGGGAGCAGCACCTCAGCCTCTGTCTGCATCTCACACTCCCTTACCGTTCGCAGGAGCCCGTTTGCACTGTCCTCCCTTTTAAAGGATGGACACACGCCATTCTTTCTCACGTCCAGTTCATTTCTTCTGCTTCATGCTTGAGGTTGAGGATTTTGGCTCTCAGCTCCCAGCTCCTGCCACCATGCCTGTTTCTTGATGCTGTGCTGCCTGGCCATGATGGACCCCTACCCCCGGAACCACAAACCGACGTAAACAACTTTTTCTTCTATGAGCTGATTTTGGTCGTGGCATCTTATCACGGCAACAGAAAAATAAACACTGAGCCAATAAAGCTTGAGGAACACAACCTTTCAGCCTTGGTTCTATGGAGTCTGTGTCTTTTTAAGAATGTACCACTTGAATCTAGTTTTCTGCTTTTCTTCTCTCATCCTCACGAGGAGGTTAGATATCCCCGTGCCTGTGATTCTGTGATTCTGTCAATGATCTCTTTCCCCAGGCCTGGACTCTTGCTGGGCCACCATATTCCATGTTGTTCCTATCTCTCTTACTCTCTTCTCTCGCTTCTGGCTTTCTAACACAAATTGTGGCTCACATACTAAACAGCGGCCATCTTGTGCTCCCACCCGGTGCTGCCATTTGGGACTGCCCTGCTTCACGTCCCTCTCTCTGCCTCACAAAGTCTCTTCCTAAGGGAGACTGTTTCTTCCCCTGAGGACAACCTGATTCTGAGCTGGCAAAAATGCATTTTATTCCTGTCTGCCTTAGTTAGGGTCACCAGTGCTGTGATGAAACACCATGACCAAAAGAAGTTTGGGCAAGAGAGAGTTTATTTCACTCATAGCTCTACAGAACAGTTAATCATCAAAAGCAGTGAGGGCAGGAACCTGGAGGCAGGGGCTGAGGCAGAGGCCATGGAGCGTTGCTTACTGGTTAATGTTCCTCATGGCTTGCTTAGCCTGCTTTCTGAGAGACCCCAGGAGCACCTGCCCACAATGGGCTGTGGACCCTCCCCTGTCAATCACTAATTAAGAAAACGCCTTAAAGGCTTGCTTGCAACCCAATCTTATAGGGGTATTTTCTTAATCCAGGTTTTCTCCTCTTAGATGACTTTAGCTTGTGTCCAGTTGACATAAAACTAGGTGAGGGATACTTTCCGTGCATCTTAAATTCTCCTACTCATTCTCTAAATCATATGGCTGAATAACAGCTTTGTCCTTTTCCACAAAAGAACTGGGGTGGTGTATCTGGCAACGCATATTATTTGTGCTAAGTAGATATACAGAGAAATGGAAGAGAAAAAAATTAACAACAAAACAGAGCAGTTATTATTATAAAACATCAAAGTGGGAAGGGTGGCCAGGGAAAACTACCTTACGAGGAAAGAATGGTTAAATATATGAGAAAAGAGAGCAACCAATAATAACAGAACAGGAGAAGAAGCAATCCCAGTAAGAATTTGATAGATAAATTTCAAAACTTGCTGTCTGGAAAGTTAATACTATGAGGAAAACACAGATAGAAGGCTAAGAAAGTTTGCAGCAGACATGGAATTTAAAAAACAAAGAAAAGATGCGGAGAAAACGTTTTTAAAAGGAAAACTCTTTTTATGAATACAATAGCACATTTTGAAAAGTCAGTTTTATTCTATAGAAGGATATAAACTGCTTAAAAAGACTTGAGAAGTTTGCGTCTCTGATGGAAAAATAAACAAAGCAGCAAGTGAGAAGAAACTGAAGAACTTCTTACAAGTGTAAAGTGTGGGCTCGAAATCCCCGTGAAGCATGACAAGGAGACCATGGTAGGCCAGGCTACAAGAGGAGCCACCCACCACCCGCCCCCCGCCCCCCGCCCCTTGAAGACATATTTTGAGGATATTCTGTATTGTGAAATAGGAAGAACCCCAAAAGGGGAAAAGCTCTCAGGTGGCTGTGACTTGGGAACGGACTTAGCCGATCTTTCAAAATGGAGTATAATTTTATTTAATGGAATTACTGAAGGACGACTATGATTTCCAGACTTAGAAACTGGTGAACCTTGATCCAAAGTCCATTTCAGTCAGGTCGCACACACCAGCGATCCCAGCACTCGGGAGGCTTGTAGCAGAGGCTCAGTACAAGTCCAAATCAATTGGTCTACATAGCCAATGAATTCCAGACCAGCTGGGGGTACATAGTAAGACTATGCCTCAAAAGATACGATATAAATAAATAAAAACAGGGTTGGCAAGAGAAGTCAGAAGGTAAAGGGGTTTGCTACCAAGGCTGATGACTTTAGTTTGATCCCTGGGGCCCACACGGTGGAAGGAGAGAACTGACTGGTACAAGTTGATCTCCCACGTCTCCACATGTGTCGTGACATGTGCACCCACACACACGCACAAATACACAAATAAATAAATACAATACCAAATACGTACTTGTAACAGAACTTTCTTGCCGGGACCACAGCTCACGATTGATTACTAATTATGAAAGCTTGGTCTTAGCCTAGGCTTACCCTCAGCTCTTATAACTTACATTAATATTAATCTATGTTCTACCATGTGGCATTACCTCATCTCCTGTACTACCCATCCTGGTTCCTCTGAGTCTGACTGGCAACTCCAACCTTCTTCTTCCTATAGTTCTCTCTCTGTCCAGGAGTCCTGCCTATACTTCTTGCCAAACTATTGGTCATTCAGCTTTTTATTACACTAATCACAGCAATACATCTTCACACAACAAATATCCCACAACACTTAGGGTTTCTATTGCTGTGAAGATACACCATGACCATAGCAACTCTTATAAAGGAAAACATTTCATTGGAGCTGGCTTGCAGTTTCAGAGGTTTAGTCCATTATCATCAGGGTGAACATGGTGGTGTGCAGGCAGACATGGTATTGGAGAAGGAGCTTAGAGTCCTACATCTTGATCTGCAGGCAGCAGAAGGAAAAACTATGTACTGGACATAGCTTAAGCATATATGAGATCTCAAAACCAGCTCCCACAGTGTCATGCTTCTTCCAAGAAGGCCACACCTCCTAATAGTGCCACTCCCTGTGGGCCAAGCACTCAAGCATGCATCTATCAGGGCCATACCTATTCAAACTAACACAACAACCTACCAATCAAATAAAAATACATGTCAGGGAAAATACGGGATTTGTTAACAATCATCGAAATGTGATATTCACACAGAATGAGAACTCTGAGCATGTCCTTTGTGAGCCTGAGATCTTTCCAGCAGCTAGGGAATTTTGTGATAAGGCAGTGGTGATGTGACCCAGTGATGTAATCGAGTGTCTGTGTCCTGTGTCCTGATCATCTTCCTACATGTTTATACTGCCTGGAAATGTGCAGCTGACCATTATGGTGTTACACAGACTCATCAGGATGCAAGGCAGAACTGTTGATTTTAATGGAGGAACATATGGGCACTTCACTGACGTGATACCATCTTAGCATTAACTTTCAAATGCTTGCCCAGGCCTGCTGGTGCATGTCTGTAGTCCCATCACTGGTAAAGAAGACCAAGAGGCCCATGCCAGCCTGGGCTACACAAAGAGAACCTGTCTGAAAAAAACAACCAAACAAACAAAAAAAACAACCAATCAACCAACCAACCAACAAACAAGCAAGTTATTACTCATTGAGTCTTGCTGGGTATCAAAGAAGGATGCCTACAGCTACCTGAAAGGAGTATTAAAAGGGTCCTCTTTTTTTATTACTAAATATAAAAGGCCAGATTCACTGGTGAGCTTGCTGGTGTGTGTAAGACAGCCGAGAGGGATCAAAGGAGAGAAGAGAGACTCCATGCTGTGTCATTAAGTCATGCTTAATGACTTAATGTGGGACAATGGTCTTGTAGCCTGTAAAGATTTGCCACTTGTATTAATTTAATAAAACGCTGATTGGCCAGTAGCCAAGCTGGAAGTAGAGGCGGGGCGACCAGGCAGGAAGTATAGGCGGGGCGACCAGAACAGGAGAATCCTGGGAAGAGGAAAGGCTCAGTCTGCAGTCATCACCCAGGCACAGAGGAAGCAAGATGTGACTGCCTCACTGATAAAAGGTACCAAGCCTTGTGGCTAACACAGACAAGAATTATGGGTTAATGTAAGTTATAAGAGTTAATAAGAAGCTTGAGCTAATAGGCCAACCAGTTTATAATTAATGTAAGCCTCTGTGTGTTTCTTTAGGACTGAACATCAATGGGACCAGGCAGTACAGAAACCTCTGTCAACAAAGTCAGACACTAAAGAGTTTTGGAAAAAATGTAAGACAGGTTTTTGAAAATAGATTATTTTTACATCCAAATGTGTTATTTATGATAATGGATTTGTTTGTGTTTTGGGTTAATTACTAAATGTTTTAAATTGGATGTTTCTACTCCTAAGTTGGTGAATATGGATTTTCAAACTCACTGTATAACAATAGCAAAGATGTTAGTCTTACCACCCTACTAGGGTAGTTTCCTTTCATTTTGGACAGTCTCACTACATAGACCAAGGTAGTCTCAAACTTGAGTCATCCTGCCTCAGCCTCCCAAGTACTGCATGCACAGCTATGCTTGCCAAAAGCTTTTGTTTGTTTGCTTGCTTGCTTGTTTTTTAAGACAGAGCTCACTGTATAGTTGACCTGGAGTTCCTTATATAGTCGAGGCTGGCTTGAAAACTCCTGATGAGCCTGTGCCTCAGCCTCCGTGGAGTACATGTCGATCCTACCACAAGAAGCCTGCTTTATCTTTAGTGTCTGGGAGTTAAGTTTCTTCCTGGGACCACAGGAGAAGTTGGGTTTATCACATGGAAACAATGTATCAATTGGGATGGGGCTGGGCAATATGAATCTGGGGTCAGGTGGAATCAGTAGATACACAGACTGTTTGCAACTGGGTAATCTATCTGCTATCATGTGAACAGATAGGAGCCCAGTAAACACTGGGCAGGAAGGCTCAGGCAAGCGTCCCTGGGTCTGAACATGATAAACCCCACTCCCTTTTAAAATCTGTATTCTTTCCTTGTTACAACCCATAACTGAGTGATCTGTGCTTTCTGCAGTTACGAGGGCTGAGCGTAGTCCCCAAATTACCAGTTGGTCTCAGAAATTAAGAGCAATGGTGAGGACTGTGCCCCAAACTCTTTCATCTGACTCAGTTACAAGCTCATTATTATTATTTTTTTTTAACACATCAGGTTTCTGAAGACTCTAAAGTTTCAAAATAACTTGTGTATTACCTGTGTAGAAAGCCAAAGAGTCTGGGCAGATGACCAGAGTCCCTAAGTACCTAGATGAATGACAAGAGCTCAAAGCCCAATAGCTCACCACTGAATACTCAATTCAATAATGAACTGGTGTCTTAGTAACAAGCCAGTGGAAACTACTTAGTACCTGGGAAGCAGTCTCAGACGGTATAAACCAGACCTGAATGAGAAGAAGAAAAAAAAGGCGCACAACCCAGTAAGATCTGTTGATACATCAACATAATGTTGATCTCACTGAAAAGATGGAGACCCTGGCTCTTACAAATTGCCATGCCACCAGCTGTCTCTGTACTGGTCTATAAGTCACATCTAGTCCTCATCCGAGTTTCAAGAAAGTGTCATGAAGTCTTCAAGGGCTGATTTTAAATCACAGCATGATACGTTTTCAGGCAGAGGAAAATGAAGCCCCGATCCTGAGAGATGTCAAACCTCTCTGTGCGTTTTTAGTGAACAAAACAGAGAAGCATTTCGAGTCCTTTCTGGACTTTTATCTCCAAATTCTGAGAATTGAGACTATCGATTTATTTTCTGCCATCTAGAAAGAGACACAGAAGAGACTCCAAGAAGGTGGTCACCTGTTGTGCAAAACTTCAGACTGAGGGACTGCTGGAATTCTCTGTGTTCCCAACACAGACCCCTTCGCGAATCGACTTTGGTTCTTTTCTCTTAAAGAGGCACAGTCTAGCTCTAAGAAAACAAACAAACAAACAAAACAAAACCACGCAAAAACCAAAACACCTTTTTTTACTTTTTGAAATTAAAATATAATTACATCTTTTTCCCTTTCCCTTCCTTCCTCTAGCTCTTCCCATGTAACCACCTTCTGTTTTCTCTCAGATCCATGGCCTCTGTTTTGTAATTGTTGATATATATATATATATATACATATATATATATATACATACATACATACATATATATACATACATATATATATACAAACACACACACACACACGTGTGTGTGTGTGTGTGTGTGTATTCCTAGATATATAAATAAAGCCTGTTCTGTCTGTATAATGTTGCTCATGTGTATGTTTTCCGGGCTGATCACCAGTATTGGATAATCAATTGGTGTGACCACCCTGGAGCAGACTATCTCCCCCACTCTCAGCACTCATTGGCTGCTGTAGATCTTTATTCTGGGCTGAGGTCTTTCCTACTTTCATGTCATCCTTGTGCAGGTCATTTTTAGTAAGCCGTGTTGGTACGATTTCATGCGTATGGTGGCTTCCCTGGCATTTCTAGGAGATGCAATCTCCTATCAAACTTCCCGTTCCTCTGGCTCTTACAGTCTTTTAAAAAAAAAGTTTTATCATATTATTTAATGTGTGTGCCTGTGCATATCATCTACGTAGTACCCATGGAAGCTAGAAGAGGGCATGGGATCCCCTGGAACTGGAGTTACGGATGGCTGTGAAGAACCACAAGAGTGCCAAGAATCAACCTAGGTCCTCTGTGAGAGCAGCCAGTGCTGTGGACCACTGAGCCATCTTTCCAGTCCCCTTACAATCTTGCTGCTCACTCTTCCCATATTGTCCCTGAACCCTAGGCGTAGGAGTTATATTATAGATGCTTCAGTTGGGATTGAGCACCACCCAACCTCGTGTTCTCTACATTTTGATTAGCCATGGTTTTCTGTATTGGCCTCTGTCTGTGGCAAGGAGGCATTTTCTTGTTGAGAGGTAAAACTATTTGTGTCTGTGGGTATGAGAATAAATATTTATAATATAGTTAGGGATTATGCTGGTTTACTAAAATGGCAGTTGTTGATTCTCCTCCAGGCTCCACGGATTCACTGACCTTGCAGGACCAGGCGTGATGTCTTTCTTGCTGAATGGCACTTCCCACCGATGTGTGCATGCCACCCTTAGGGTTATCATGCCATGCTGCTCATAGACGTCATAGCTGTTGGACTATTGGCTGCTTCTCTTACTTGAAAGCTTTCATGGAGCTTTGGGTATTATGAAAGCTACTCCTTAGAGAGAAGGCCTTTAGGCCAGAACAAAACTGGACACAAAGAACACAGTGTCCTCAGCAATAGGCGCTCACCTTCCACCTCTGGGAGGCAACCAAGAGGCAGACTGTTTCTCCACTCCATGAAGCTGGGCACACTCATGTGATTTCCTTTGACCTATGAGACCTTGGCAAGTGGATTTGCTCATTTGGGTTCCCTTGTCTTGGCACTCTGATGAGTGTCCCTGACATAAGAGCCAGCCTCCCAAATATCACAGACATAGGGTCTGGATGTCTTAGGCATCAAACAGATGAGCCAGTCCACCTGGCTCCAACCTTCATCTCCATCACCTGTCTGCTATTGATAGCCAAGTGAGCCAGAGGAGTCGAGCAGAAAGCTCAGGCCCAAATGCTGATTCACGGCTTCACAATCAGATAAACGATTAAAAACTTCCGCTGTGAAGTTTGGAGTAGACTGCTGTTCAGCAGAGACCAGGTAATAAAGTCACAATCCTCCTCGACAGTCTTCAGAATGGATCCCCGTCGGCGAGTGTCAGACTCCTACAAAGTGCCAGTGAGTCATCTGAACTTTACCCACTATTTCAAAAACTCTTAGAGTCTTCTCCCTTTTTACATCTTGAGAATTAGCATGGGGTTACTGTGTCGATCTTTCGACACAAATGGACACAGGTTTAAACCTGCCGACTTATTCACGGGACAGCCATAGTTGAGCTTTAATTATTGAATTTGTTTATTTATTGTATCTGCGTGAGTGTGTGGTATAAATGTGTGAGTGAGGTCCTATGCCGTCATGATTCATGTGTGGGGATCAGAGGATAGCTCTGTGGAGTTGCTTCTCTCTTTCTACCTCTGTTGGGATCCAGGGGTCCAACTTAGGTTGCCAGGCTTGCACAGCAAGGACGTCTACCCACTGAGCTGTCTCACTGACCCCATAGCCAAGATTTTGAGTAGTTCATTCATTTGTAAAGAACAGCTGTTCATACTGACATAATGTGTAAGTCATGGGGTGCGTTTATGTAGTCAGTGCATGTGCACAATATGTAGTCATGTCAATCATCGTTAGCTGTTATAGTTTTATGAAATTCTATAATCTTGGTCTTTTGTATTTTCCCAGAGTTGGTTGTAATTATAATTCTTGTATATATTATTATTATTGTTTAAATATTATGGATTTTCTTTTTTTTTTCTTTTTTCCTTCCGCTTTTGGTTTTTGGTTTCTCTTTGTAGCCCTGGCTGTCCTGGAACTTACTCCATAGACTGACCTTAAACTCAGAGATTCCCACCTCTGCCTCCTGACTGCTGGAAGTAAAAACACGATGAAGTCTTTATATGTGTGTGTGTGTGTGTGTGTGTGTGTGTGTGTGTGTGTGTGTATACATATTGTGGAAATCCAGTGGCTCCATTCTGCCTGCTGAGCTACTTGGATAATATTTGTCTTGGAAGCTGTTTAGTACCCAAGTGTCTGTGTCCAGAACTTTTTTTCCTTCCTGCTGCTCCTTAGACCCTCTTGGACCTTTCTCCTGGCTGGGTGGCTCTGGGCTCCCATCATGGTTTGATTGGCTTTAGAACTGCCTAGGAGGCGCACGTCTGGGTGTGTCTGTGAGGATGCTTCCAGAGAGGCTACCTAAGGACGGAAACGTACTCTGAAGGGCGGTGGTCCATCTCATCAGCTAGAGACCCAGACTGGATCAAAAGTACCAGCATTCATCCCTCCTCACAAGGTCAGATGCAAGGTGATCAAGGACTTCAGGTCCCGCTGCCAGGCCTTGCCAAGAACACTCTCCAGGTCATCAGTCTATACCGACCTGTGTCCCCTTCCCCCCCCCCCCAGCCTCTCCCTGCCTAGTTTCCATCATGAACGCTATTCAAGTCTGACTCCAGCCTCAAGCTTCAGATTCTTGCACATTACCACAGAATACCCCCAGACATCTCAAATGCCACCCACTCTCCAAACCTCCTCTCTTATACTAAAGATGATTCTATCCAAATCTCTCCTAGAAGCCCAGGGCACTGGTCTCTGTCTCCCTTTACACCCACGTTGAACCATAATGTCTTGAGTCTACCTTTATCCTTCCCTGATGCTTACCCACTGGGCCCTGCTCTGATCTTCGGCCCCTTTAGAAAGGGTTCTTATATTCTGTTAGAAAAGCTGCCCTCCTGTTCCCAGACAGACTCCGTCAGAAACCCCCTGTGCTGCACATTGTGCAAAGTGAAGCTCGTGTCAGCAATGACCTTCAAGGCTTCTGTTCTGATGCTAGCCCGTCTTTCAAGTTTCATTTCTGCTACTTTCCACGCCATACTCTGGTGACAAATGCTCACACATTCACGCACACGCACAGTGCATAGATCCCCCCTGGCCTTTGCCTCCGTGTCAGTTTCTTCCAGATTTTCTTAAACCCATCATGGAGCTAAGCCATCCTCTTTCACTGTGTGATAAAATTATCTGTCCCCATATGGACTAAAAATAATCCTGTGTGTTTCATTTCCCTCTGTGATGTCTGTGAAAAATGTTATGCCCCTCTACCTGTTCAGCATTGCAAACCGGGCTGGTCTTGAAATCACAGAGGTCTACCTGTCTTTGCCTCCTGAGTCCTGGGACTGAAGGTGTGAGCCACCACACCCAGCCAACAAAGTCATTTTTAAGCTTCTTACGAAAAATTCTCCAAATAGGTGGAACTATTTGATGAGCAAGAAGTGACAGGAGAAAACTGGAGATTGAGGGATGCTGACATCGTAAAAGAACTATGTTCGAGAAAGGCTCACATCTCACAGACATGGACAAGGTTCTTACTAGGGACGGATCAGGGATAAAACACACACTAAGTTTCTTGTGGAATGCTGCTCTTTCCAGGACTCAGGAACCGGTATCCAAGATCTTAGACACTGTAGGTACCTTAATAAGACAGCCATCGATTAAAAAAAAAAAGATTGCAAGGTGTCCACAGGGGAGGGTCTGGAGGCAGACACTACTATTTTATCTTGGGCCACAGATGAAGATGTCTTAGATCTAATTGTGCATATTTACCTGCTGACAGACTTGAGATTGCTTCAGTTTGCTTAAAGAGACTTTGTCCAAATTATGCACGACATACATAACACGGAGCCTTTGAACCACTTTAAAAACAGCTCAAAAACAATCTGCAAAGTATTTTTTTGGAAATGCCATGTCAAAAAAAAAAAAAAAAGAGGAAGGAGATGCCTATTCTGTAGGGAACTTAGGCCCCTGAAATAAGGAGTAGAAACCCTTCTATGTTCTCAACAGACCTCTGGCTTCCTCGAGTGCATTTTACACAGGTTTTGGAGGTAGCTCTCCAAAATATGAGCTGAGAGCTTCCTAGGAAAGCAAATCTTTCCCACATCCTTCCCTGCAGTTCCTCTTTAAGAGGTGTCAGCGTGGCTGAAAGAATGAAGTGGCCGCACATTGTCTGGCCCTGCCATTGTGTGCTCAACATTTCCATAACAAAGGTGCCACTCGACTTCTCCCCGATTAATGCAGCTCGAGGGCTCTTGTCGCCTTTAATAAAACATTGTTGAAATCATTTATTTAGAGCCCCTGGTTACTAGTGGGAGAATGACCATCTTTGTGCCAAAATATAGTGTATACAGTCCACTATTTTGTAGTAGATCATTGTGTTATTTACGAAATCGATTAAACGGATGCCTTGGGGGGTATTGATGCTAACAGCACATTACTTATGTCATTGGGATAGTCAAGGGTGAACTTTGTCAACTCTCTTCCAGAAGCAATCTCTCAAACAGAATACAGTGACGTCCAACTTAACTGGCACAGTGAGCCCCACTGGAAACGCAGCCCAGGCCACGCAGCTTGCATGAACTGACACTCTCCCGTCGCCCTCCCTGGAGTTCCGGGGGAAAGTCGGGTCAACTGACAGCATTTCCCGTGTTCCTTGGTGGGAGGGGTCAGAAAACGATGATGGCGTGCTTTTCCTCTTTGAGCTCTGGAGAAGACACACGCACGATATGTGTTGGAGCTTGCACAGTGTGTCTTAGCACTCATACAGCGAAGTCCAAGCCGGAAAGCCGAGAATTTGTTGCACGCTTCTGGAAGTTCTCATGACATTCTAGGGTCCCCTGATTTAGGATCCTGGGTAACACGGTTGGAACGAGGTAAATGCGTGAGCTCGAGGCAAATAAAGGACATAACCTCCTAACTCCATGTCCTGCTGTTTCCCTTGCCTTCTGTCACTACCATGCTCTCTAGGGTAGGAAGGGATGCTATCCTGTCTTCATGCGGGCTCCACTAGAGACCCGTGGTCCCCTTGGGACGCAGTAGAGCCCAGTTGCCCCTTTACTTTGTGGCCCTTGGGACCAGGAGCTGTTTTTGTCCTTATGGGTGACTGCAGGAGTTCTATTCAAGTCTAGAGGTGTCCTCTGAGTGGACAAGTTTACTTCCCTAGGGCCATTTTCCCACTTTACAGATGGGGCTTTCACGTGTACATTACTATATATTGTTAAAAACCAACAGAGACCTTATGCTATGTCCATTGTGATCATGCACAAAAGCCTTGCTGTGTGCTCGGGTGGGCGGTGAGGCTGAACCTCTTCTATGTACTGTATGGCCACTTCAGTTCAATGAACTGCCCCCCTTGTTCGTAACCATTGTCCCACACTCCCTTAAACATTTGTCACTGAAGGGCTGCCAAAGACAAAGGAACCGGTGCAGAGAATTGCAACCTCCTCACTGAGGAGATGGAAACAGCCTGGAGATAGATTAGACATGAAATCTAAACCCTGCCGCTCATGGGGTGGGGGTGGGGGGAACTTCCTGGAAATTCTCCAGAAAAGTCAAAAAAAAAAAAAAAAAAGAAAAAGAAAAAAACCCTACCTCTTCCTCTCATTAATGGCACTTCCAGGAGACATCTGAGCTTGCCGAATGTACGGAATTCCAAAGGCCTCCCTAGAGACGCGAGATATTGCAGATGTCAACATCTGTAAAAATCTTTTCTGTCTAGAAGCGGATGACTGGCTGGTGGCATAAAGACAGCTCACTCTTGAAGCCCACTGCTCCGTCTCATCTCTGCAATCTGCTCTAAAATGCAGGAGACCTGTCCAGAACTTGGAGACTCCAGGCTATGGCTCCTTGTTTCAATAAGTGGGCCATGGATCAATGTTCACTTTCTTCAAGGGAGAAAGCATAAAGCCACATCCCCTCTTGCCCAGACTAAGCTGTGATGATTTATTCTAGGCAGATGCCTCTGACAGGACCCTGTAAAATCAAGTTGTGAGTTTATTGTAGCCGTTAATTGTCAGGCCTTTTCTGGCGCTGTCTAACTTACTACTGGGGGGAAACTCAGCCTTTTACTGTGACAAAAACTTAACTTTTAGTCCAGAATGTATTAAAATAACCAGGAATGGAGAGGGTTTAAATATATTTAAGCAAAAAATGCAGGAGTACCACTAACCTGTAGTCCTTTTGTTAAAAAAAAATGGAAAATAAAATCCAATTTCCCTTACAGCTGCTAGGAATATTCTTTGTTAGTCATCCCCCCCCCACCATAAAACGCTGTTCTCAGCCTTGTTTTAACAGGTTTACTGAGCCATTCAGATGACTTCAGTCTAATCACACACTGCTCTCTTAGACTCCAGGCTGATCTCTGGGGCTTTCTGGTACCACACATCGGGGAATCTTGCTTTGGGGGACATGAAGAGAAATTTGGACTCCCCCACTAATAGCTAGGAAAAAAGAGAGAGACAAAAAATAAGCCTCAAAAGTAGAGGTGGGAATGCGTGGGAAAGGGCACACTTTGGTTAATTACTTTAGGCAGCAGAGAAATCTAGCTGCTTTCTCAGCCCACACTAGTATCACATAAAGAGACATCAGACCTTGCTAATCTGTCGACCCCTCAGACAAAGTTTATTTGTGGTGACTTTTAAACTCCTGACTTGTCTTCCAATCACCGAGTTTAAAATGAAAAGCTTTAAATAAACACCAGGAATAGAAGATAAATAAACTTTTTCCCCCTCGCAAGTGCCTAGCTTGCCGAGGTTCAGGCTCAAATCCCCAGAGGACAGACTGCTCTCTTTTGTGTTAATGTTTAAAAGATTTTCCAATGCCGGAGTTTATTCCTACTGCAAACATCTCTGTTTACAAGGTCAAGTGTATCAGCACTCGACACAGCTTAAGAGCGTAATTATTTATGTAAGGGCGTTTGAGTGTGCATCAGGAGCTTGGCGGAAGCCCAACCTTCAGCCCACTGTTCAACAGCTCCTCAGGACAATATTACCAGTCCTGGTGATTAGTCCCCTCCATGGTGTGTTTACTTTTGCACGCCTCAATGTTTTGTAACAAAATTTTGTATTTTTTTTTCCACCAAAAGTGTGAAAATGGCTTTGAAGTATTGAGTCTCATAGGCTTCCTAGACCTATTGGTAACAGATGTTATTGGCATGTTTGATTGAATGAGAAGGCAGAGGGGACACTCCTGGGGGTCAGGAGCAAAAGGGAGGGGTGGGCAGGGTGGGTCTCTGAGTTGAGGCGGAGGTTAGCCTCACACAAGAGACAATATTTTGTGAAGTCTCTTCACAAAGGCCAATAGCACCAGCAGAGGCCAGTTACAAATTGTTTTAGCTGCCTCATTTACAAACATCTAATTGTTCATTAAATTAAAGGCAGCATTAGCTCCCGTTCCGTTTTGTACTGCATTTTAATTTCATTTGATGTTTGATGGGCTCCCCGTGCCCCCTCCACTCCCCTCCCACCCACCACTGGGTTAACCACCGTGTAACTGTGGAAGGCAACTACACCAAAGCCACTGTTTAAACTCTTTACTGATGTGTGCATTTTTAATAAAACAACCAAAAAATACACAAAGTCATAGTTATTTAAAACACAGGACTTTAAAAAAGGTGTCTATAAAAATACAATGTTTAAGGCAGTTTGGAAATGCATTTATACATTTCTACAATGTCCATAAATTCTCTTGAAAATAACGACGTTACTTCAAATCTGTAAAATACACTGTACATTTTAAAGACTGTTCTACACGGAGCACACTTCAAAACGGGCTTGCATGAGTGGGTTCCTGGTGACCAATGTGTTCTATACATTTCTTGGATGGGGGTGATGCAACATTGATGCAGATTTAAAACTTTTAATTTCTTTTTAAAAATAAATTATTTCTGACGCATACAATTTATAAAAATTCTATATACAAAGTACAGCAACTGGTAAGAAACCCCAGTTTTAATACAGTTTATATACGACGTACCAGGGTGGAAGACCCCGATAGGGGCAGAGGCAATATTCAATCTCTGCATACTCAAACTTAGAATTTCTTGGTGTGAAAAAAAAAACAAACTCAAAACAAAACAAAAAACGACAACAAAACAAACACCACACAGAGGTTTTCCTAGATGGCAGTACAGAGCTTTAAGAAAAAAAGTTGCATTGTTCAACACCATGGTAACTTTTTAGGCCAGGTTTTTGGACCCTTAATTTTAAGACACGTGGTGCTCAGAGATCAGAACTGTGGCAGTGAAACTGAAGGTGGGGGTTAAAGGTTATAATGCAGACATGATTTCGGGGACCCAGACAAGGCAATCGCCAGATCCACTGGCGTTACTGGCTGCTATACAGAGTACAGGAATGAACCGGCAAGGGACCGCTTCCATTTACTTACGATTGCTGTTTCTCAGTGGCCACAAGCAATTAAAGTCGTTACCAGTACTATACATCCCTTTACAGGAAAACGGTTTAAAAACAAAACAAACCTAATTCCCTTCACATCCCCTCCCCCAGTCCTTTGGAGCTGTGAAGACCTCCGCCGTTCAGCAGAGCCCAGGCCTCCCTTGCTTTTTGCAGGGAGTCCTATACTCTGCAGATTCGAGCCGGTAAGATAGATCAGTCGGTTATTTGCAGCTTCGAAACCGCACAGTGGAGGGCCGGGCATGGTGGCTGGGGTAAGTGCTGGGCCCTGTCCACACAGGGAGAGTGCGGGTCAGTGTTCCAGACCATCCCCGGCCCCCAAGCCACAGGTGCCCAGCTCAGGAACCAGCCGGATCGAGTGCACCGGCCTGCAGCAGCCTGCAGCAGGGGCTACAAGTGTAATCCGAGCAGCAGCAGCAGCAGCAGCAAGCAAACAAGCGGGGTCCAGGCGGCTCGGGTCGCCCAGTGGCCTCCACTGCCGCTGCTGCTGCTCCTGCGCCCGGGCCCGTGAGGCAGATCCCCGCGGCCGCCCGTCGCAGCAGCGCCGCCGCCCGGGCGCGCGAGGCCGTCGTCATCGTCCAAGGGCTGCTCGCCGCCCGCCGTGCCCGCGCGCTGCTCGTCGTCATATTCTTCGTCGTAGTAATCGTCCAGCCCACCGTCCGAGCCACTGCTGCCCGGACCGTTGCCCGCGTCTGGGCCGAAGCACAGGCGGGCCATGTTCTCCTTGACCGACTCGCAGATGGGCCGCTCCAGCCCATCGCACACGCAGTCGTTGAGCAGCGCCGCCTTGGGCACGGCCAGCATGTCCTCGATGACCGCGCGACACTCGTCGGTGCAGCGCAGCCCGTTGAAAAGTTTGCCGCAGTAGGCCAGGTAGCGGCCGAGAGCCAGGTTGCAGCGGCTGTCGCGATCGCAGCGCCGCCGGGCCTCCGTGCAGCCCATGACCGAGCCCGCTCCCGCGCCTGGGCCCACGCCGCTGGTGCGAGGCAGGCAGGGCTCGATGGCGCGCTTGGTGGACCTGCAGTGTTCGTCTTGCGCGCAGTCGCAGTCTTCCAGCGCGGGCCCGCGGCGCGTGTGGTTGAGCTGGATGAGCGCCGAGATGCAGTGGCTCGGGCAGCGCCAGCGCGGCGAGAAGGACGCGGCCGAAGCGGGGTAGGCGCCGGCGGGCCCCGGAGCGTCAGCCCCGCCGCGCTGCGCCAGCACCGGCGCGCACGCCTCGGCGTACTGGCTGTAGGCGTAGCTGCAGTCGGGCTCGCCCTGGCACTGCAGCAGCGCCTGCCAGCAGATGAGGCGGCGGCCGTGAGCCAGCCCCGAGCCCCGCGGCGCCGAGCCCAGCAGCTGCAGCAGCGCCATAAGGCACAGCAAGGCGCCCGGAGCGGTCCCCTTGCGGGCCCCGCCGCCGCCCAGCAGCGCGGCTAGCATCGCGGGCAGCAGCGGCCGCCGGACGCGGTGCAGAGCGGAGATGAGGCGCGGGCGGCGGCAGCGGGGCCGCTGAAAAAGTTTGTCCGAGTCCCGCGCACTTCTGGCATGGGCGTCCTCATCCATCCATGCCCGCGGCCCGGTGGCTGGTAGAGGCGGGTGTTCGCTCCGGCACCGCGGCCGGGGCTCCCTGGGAGTACCGGCCACGCCGGTCCGGCTCTGGTCGGTCGGCGGCTGGAGGCGCTCAACGCCGCCCCGGAGGGCCGCGGCGAGGCTGCAGGAGCGCGCGGCGCCGGGGGTGCATGGTGCTCGGCTCCTGCAGACGATCGTGCGGCCAGCGACTCCTCCGTCCCCGGCTCAGCGGCGCGTATCACTTCGCAGTTCTCGCATCCCCCTTCCCGCGGCCAGGCCGCCGGGTCCCCTCCCCCTCCGCCCGGGCCTGGGCCACGCTCCGGGAAGCTCTGGGCGCCGGGCGCTAGGAGGACCCCGAAACTCGGAGCGTGCGGCTGGGCTTGGGGACCTGGAGCCTGGGGAGCGTATTCGCGGATCCCGGCTGCCGACTCGCTCGCGGCGAGGCTTTAAATACAAAAATGGGCCTGGAGCCCCCGTGTGGTGCCGCGGCGCCCCCTCATTATGCATGCATAGAAAAGCAAACAAACAAAAACATTAGCAACGCTCCTTCGGCTCGCCGAGCCCCGGCCCCGCGCGCTCCAGGCTTGCCCGCTTTCTCCTTTCTCCACTCTCGGGCGCCCTTTGCTCGGCCCCCTTCCCGGGTTTTGCGCGCTGCTATTGGTCCAGCCTGTTGTTGTTGAAACTTTTTTTTTTTTTTACGAGCCGCTGGAGTGGGGTTGCAGAGTGGGGGAGGGCAGTGGGCAGCTCACATTCAGGCATTCAGGGCTTGAAAGGAACGGCTTAGGGAGCCTGACACAGGCCCAGCTCCTCCCACTCTTCAGGAGGCTGGGATACCGAACCCCAGCTCGCGCTCAGAGCCAGCGGGCAGGGCTTAGGGCCAGCTGCCTGCATCCGGCTCAGCCACCAGCCTTTTTGTTCGCTTCCCCCGCCCCCTTTTTGTTTGGGTGGGGGGGCACTTTTATTAATTCTTACTTATCCCCCATCTTTGCATTCGAGAGAGTTCGAAAGTCACTTTAATTTTCAGGCTCCCCGTCTTTGAGTCCTGATTACCTCTGGGAGTATAGCGAAGGAGGAGGTCCTGAGAATTTAGTGTGAGACTTTAGAAACTTAGACACAGATCGCGCGCAGGCACACGCGGACTCCTCTCTCACCCTCACTCTCTCTCTCTCCTCACACATACGCACGCACGCACGCACACACACACCAGCATGACCACAACCACTACCACCACCACAAGAAAGACGGGCACTTTCCATTTTTAGTTTCTTAATCGGGCAGGTAAGACCCTTGCCTTGAGCGTCGTTTTCCAGCTGTAAGAAGTTCAAAGAGCTGAAATCCATTTCTTAACTCACGATTGTAACACAAACGGCAACGACAAATGGTAGCGTTAAACACACGTGGGATGCTGAGCGCTACCACCTGGCTGCAGTCACAGCACAGAGGACGGAGGTAAACCGACCCGCTACGAGCTGTGAAGTGTACATTTCAGTTCCTTCGAGTGTTAAAGCAAAGCTGCTGGCGAAGCTGGCTTTGCGATCTGAACAGGACTCTCACAAGCTACCTCAACTGTGGTGCAAAGCAGCCTTTGGCCACCAGAGGCACCGCGAGTCTGCGGCCTGTCAAAAAACTGGCGCTTTCCCCTCCCCTTTTCTTGCTGAGCCTATCGATTCCATCTGTCACAAATTTTAAGGTTAAATGGCTGCCGAAGCAAAGGGTACCCCAGCTGCAGTGCGCTCAGAAAGTGGACTGTCCACCTCTCCAAAGAGACGGTATTTGAAAGGGTAAAAGTTAGGGCCAGAGCCAAGACCCAGATGGATTAACCTGGCGATTGGAAAAAGCTCACTGCCCATGGTTGGGAGCTGTGCCTCTGCAATTGCCTCAAACTATGGGAGAGCCACACTGAGTTATGCGGAGCCGAGCTATTGTGCTTTGATTTCTGTAGCGGAAAACAAACGCAAATCTGTCCTCAAACACAGTCCAGGCATGGTGCAGCAAGGCTATTCATCCCAGGCGGAGGCAGGGGGATCACTGCAAGTTCAAGGCCTGCAGGTTCCATCTAGTCAGGCCCAGGTTAGACACTTGCTAACAGCCATTTTATCCTTAACAATCTGAGATTAACAACCTGAGATTACAAGCTCCTCTGAAGGCCAGTCCTGAGAGGCATCTTCAAGTTTGTGTTTGTTTCGGCTTCTTTAGAGAGATCTCAAAACAGCCCCCAGGACAATCATCTGGAGACCTTGTGTTCAATTCTGGATTCCTGGCTCCTGAAGTCTACATGTCCAGCAAAATTTAGCAGGGGTACTGTGCTGTTTAGCTGCTTCTTGGGGACGTGCTCTGACCGTCTCTGTTCTGGAGGTTATAAAATGGTTCATTTTTATGGGTCCAGTGAAATCTTAGCCTTGATAAAAGTCTTAGTGGGAGTTAAGGGAGAACAAGATCTCTGCTCGCCCGAAGGCATCTCCATAGACTCAGAGAGGGCCTTGACTTGGAAGGGGAGAGGAGCTGGCGGTCACCACAGGCTGTGCCGTCACGCACAGGCCTTTCTATGACTCAGGTTCCCACTAGGTAAGAATCCCATGTCTGTGAACACTTGTCCTCCCTTCCTCCCTCCACTTCCTGACTTCTCAGTTCTGAATCCCGCTGGCATTTTCCCCCCAAGGGCACCAAGGACAGAATCCTCACTTTGCCCACTGCTGCCGTCTCAGCTGGCCTACTGATGGAGCAGGCCAGCCTGACCAACCACCTTCTCCAAGTGCCTGCTTGTTTTCTGTGCTCTCCTGCTGCCCACTTGACTGCCTGCCCCTCCACTTTCTCTTTCAGCGGTTTCCTTGAAGCACATTATTTTTGTATTTTATGTGTATGAATGTTCTGCCTGCATGTATGTCCGTGTACCATGTACACGCATCACCTGCCAAGGCTAGAGAGGGCTTCAGGTGGCTTAGAACTGGAGTTAGAGGGTATTATGGGCTGCCATGTGGGTGCTGGGATCTGAACTTATGACCTCTACAAGAACAGCCTGTGCTATGAACTGTTGAGCCCAAACTTATTTTATGGACTTTCTTTTTGTTTTTCTTTTGTTCTTTCCATTTCTGTGTATGTCTGTGGTGAGCTTGTGCGTGTGCATGTGTGTGTGTGTGTGTGTACGTATGTGTTTGTGTTTGTATATGTGTGTTAGTTTGAATGAGAACAGTCACTATAGGCTCATGTGTTTGAACTGTAGGTCCCTAGATGATGGATCTGTTTGGGAAGGATTAGGAGGTGTGCCCTTAGAGCAGGTGTGTCATTGGGAGCTGGCTTGAAGGTTTCAAAACCCACACAAGGTCCTGTCTTGCTCCCTGTCACTTGGTTGTTGTCAGCTCTCAGTGACTGCTCCAGGACCATGCCAGCCTGCATGCTGCCACAGTCACTAAATGATGGTCATGGTCTCACTCTCTGAAACTGTACGCAAGCGCCCCCCCATCAATGCTTTCTTTTGCAAGTTGCCTTGGTCACAGTGTCTCTTCACGGCAATAGAAAAATAACTAAGATGGTGGATGTACCTGTACATGTACGCACATGCATGCAGAGGCACCAAGTTGGTATCTGAAATCATTCTCATGGGCTCTCCCACCTTATTCCCTGAGGCAGGGTCTCTCAATCAAACCCAGAGCTTGACGTGTGCATAATCTTGGTAGCTAGCTTTCTCTGAGGATCGCCTGTGTCTTAATTATCGTTCTACTGCTGTGATAAAGCACCATGACTAAAGTAACTTGTCAAATGAGGCATTTGATTGGGGCTTGCTTCCAGTTTCAGAGGATTAGTCCATGATCATCATGGTGGGAAGTATGGTGGCGTGCAGGCAGGCAGGCAGGCATGGTGCTGGAGTGGTAGCTCAGAGTTCACATCTGATACACACACACACACACACACACACACACACACACACAGAGAGAGAAAGAGAGAGAGAGAGAGAGAGAGAGAGAAAACCTCAAAGCCCACCTAGTATCACACGGCCAACAAGGCCACACCTCCTAGTTCTTCCCAAACAGTTTCGCTAGGACTAAGCAGTCAAACAAGGGAGCCTATTGAGGCCATTCTTATTCAAAACACCACTGTCTTTCTGTCACTGTCTTCTGAGGCTGGAATTACAGGAAAGTCCACCCTGGATTTATGGGTTCTAGGAATCCAAACTTCTATTCTCATGCTTGCATGGCAAGTGCTTTAACCACTGAGCTGTTTCCCAAGCCCCTCCTCTGTTGTGCGATATTTGTACACTGTGTGAAGATGCATTGCTGTGATTGGTTTGATAAAGACCTGAATGGCCAATAGCTAGTCAGAATGGGATAGTGATGGGGAAAAGCCATTAACCAATCACATCAAGTTGGGGTGTGGCCACTTGGACCCCAGGTAGAAAATCGAGAGAACACAGGTGTGTGCTCTCTCCATGTGGTGTCCCCCGGACGGATAGGACTTCGGTGTGAGTAGCGTGAATTTCCCCCCTTTACATTCATTAAAAATACCCGTTCCTATTGAGCTGGCTTTGTTATTTATTTGTGCTGACCTAATACTTCTACAGGATAGGTGAGATTTATGTGGAGAGAGAGAAAGAGGAGGAGGAATCAAGGAGCACAGGATTCACCAGCGAGATTCAGGGAGAGCAGGATGTGTGGTACAGAGATGAGGTAGTGAGCCACATGGCAGAACACAGACTAAAAAATGTGGGTTAATAAAGTTATGAGAACTAGTTTGATGTGGGATTCCCCTCTGTATTCTGTGAATATGTTTTATCACCATTGGTTAATAAAGAAGCTGTTTCGGCCAATGGCTTAGCAGAGTAAAGTAAAACATTACTTCTTAAACAAGTGAGTCATGACACTCAGTGTTGGGTGTGAAAGAAACTGACAACAGGAAAAGGTCTTTGAATGTCCAATGACCCCAACTTTATGAAAAACTAAACACCTAAGAAGCAGAGGAGGTTCAGGCAGCACTCCCCCAGGTTGCAGCAGATGATTTCCCAGCAGCCTTTGCACTGTGCATGCCCTAATGCCATGCAATACCAACAAGTGCTGCCTAATGCTTCTCAGCTCCGGTCAGAGACCACGGTGTGTTATGAACTCCAGTGTGGACACTGTGTTGACAAAATTGTCTGTTCTTATAGAAACACATGGCTTAACTGTGAAACGCAAAGATTTGGGGTGTCTGTGTGTGCCCATGCACGGAGGCGAGAGTTTTATACCCAGTGTCTTCCTTGGTCCTTCTCCACCTTATATTTTGAGACAGTGTCTTCCACTGAAATGGAAACTCACCAGTTGTTGGACCAGCTGGCCAGCAAGCCCTGGGGATCCTCTTGCCTTGGTGTCTGCAATGCTGGGGCACAGGTGTACATTGCCACACCCAGCTTTGTTCAAGGGTGAACAGTGACCCAAACAGCTTCTCACACAGACATAACCAGCGTTTTACCAACTGCGCAATCTCCATGATGATTTTTCTATCAGTTCTCAGCTTCTAAGTATCAAGTTGCTGTATCTTTGTATTGTGTTGTATTAGAATGTTTGGTTTTAAAAATTTCTATTTGAGTTTCATTAAAAAAAAAACTTCAATGATCTACGACTTGGAATTGGGACAGCAATTCTAACTGAGATGGCCCTAAATACACTTGTACCATTCTGTACTACATATTTGCCTGAAGAGGCTTTCTCAGTCTTGACAATTATAAAATCAACTCACCGATCAAATGCAGAAAAACACCAAAGCTGATCTGCATCCTGCAGGATCAAATATTCAGCCTGGTTTTAATGCTTATGAAAATTAAACACATCCATCTCATTAGTATGCAAATTTACTTAAATTTTAATAAATGGTAAAACTGTATGCATATAATTGTTTTAAAATGAATTTCTTAGGTTGATTTCTCCACTTATTTTGTATATCTGAAGCCCGCTCTACATTGATCTGGGCTGCTGTTAGCCAGATCAATCACTAATCCACACAACAGCATCCAGGTTTCTGAAAATTGCCCAAGGTTATTACTTTTGTTACAAAACACTATAGTTTAGAATAATGATTTCAAATACTTAACACTACCCCATCTATTCCCACATATGCTCCCAAATACAAACACACAGGGGTACATACCCTTGTATGCATGAGCACACATACACATAGACATACCTAAGTATGTGCAGGTACACCTGAGTCATGCAAATAAACTTCAATTTACCTCTGGGTATGCATGCATCTTGGCACCTTCATCCTGCCCTCTACCTCTTTGGTGCATGGACATCCTTATCATAAGCATGGTTGTGGTCTCTTTGAGTGATTACAGAAGTCTCGGTAGATTCGTGTTCCTGTTTGATGCATGCAGTCTCAATGCCTGCCTTTCTGTGTAATATCAGTCAGCAGATGGCTTTCAGGCTATCTGTGTAAGCTGGTCATGGTGCGTGCCCACCACCCGAATGTACACACAGTAACCACAAGACATCTCAGTGTTGTGAAATAAAACACTCTAGTATAGGCTGAGACTGCTGGTTTGTTTCCTGGCTGCCCAGACCCAAATAATCACACAGAAGCCATATTAATTATAACACTGCTTAGCCAATAGCTTAGGCATTTTTCTAGCTAGCTCTTACATCTTAAATTAACCCATGTATATTAATCTGTTTATTGCCACTAGGTTGTGGTTTACCGGTGCTGGCATGTTACTCCTTTAGCGGCTACATGACATCTCTGACTCTGCCTACTCTCTCTATATATCTCTGTTCAGATTTCCCACCTGGCTTTGCTCTGCTAAGTCATTGGCCAAAAGAGCTTTATTCATCACCAATAAAAGCAACACATATACAGAAGGACATCCCACATCACTCTAAGGACAAAATAAAGTCAGAGAACAAAGAAAAATACTTAATCTTATCAAACCATAACAAGCATATAAAAATCTTCTTATCCCATAGAAATGTCAGCCAAGAGGGAATAGGTAGAAACTAATCATATTACCACTGGCAAGTATCTTATCATAAATTGCCAGAGACTTTCAATTCAAATTGGAAATATGACAGGGTTACTCAATTTCACTATTATTTGATATATTCTTGGAATTTTTAACACATGCAGTAAGGCTCTGATGGTCAGATTTAAACTTGACACATTCTGAGAGTCTCAATAAGGGATTGTCTGCATTGGGTTGGCTTGTGGCCATGTCCATGAGGGATTATCTTAATTGATTGACTGATGTGAGAAGATCTGCCCACGCGGGCAACACCACGCCCTAGGCAGGGCTTCCTGACCTGTGTAAGAGCAGAGAAGTCAAGCTGAGCAAAAGCCAAGTCAGCAGCACATGTTTGTCCGTTCCTGCCTGTGGTCCCGTTGTGATAAGCTGTTTGAGATTCCTGCCCTGATTTTCCCATGACAAATCAGCTGTGACATGGAACTGCCATGGATAGGAACCTCTCTCTCCTAAGTTGCTTTTTCTGGAGGGTATTTTATCCCAGCAACAGAAATGAAACTAAGATAAAGACCAAAACGCAGCTGTACACACACACTGGGAAAGAGACCGAGCTAATCTCTTGTGGCCAGCACTGGGTCAGGATTTCCCGCTGTCACTTTTTTCCAGGCCTTTGCAGTATGGCAGGGCTGAGTGACTTCTAGCTGGTGGCTGTGACTGGAAGCCACACTGTCACCTCTAAGATAAGGTGTGTCACCTCTAGTGCTAACTCTTTTCCTCTGCCCCTGCTGGATGATCTAGGGAGCTCCTCTCATCCCAGGGATGTCCACAGACCAAAGCAGCTAGAAGGTCATAAGAGTGGCTTTGGATTCTCTCCCACAGTCCGTATTTGAAAAGTCTGTTAATAAGGATGTTTTGGAGGAAGAGTCACATGGGGTTTCTTAGGTCTCTGGGCACAGGGCCTCAAAAGCAGCTGTTGGGCCCATCTCCCTTTTCCCTCTCCTGCTTCTTGGCCCTGAGGTGATCTGTCTTGCTACTCTTGTGTTCCAGCATCATGTGTCTCCATAGGCCCAAAGCAACAGGGCACTTAGGTTGCAGGTTGAAGGCCATAAATTATGACCTCAGATTAGCCCCATGTAGTGACCCTTTAGGCATCTGTCATAGTAACAGAAAGCTGACTAACAGGCATGCAAATTTTTAGTATCTGGGGAACAACTTCCCTGGGCCTAAGGCTGTTTTTTTCATGACTAGAAGATAAATTTCTGTTGTGCCGATTCTTGGTATTTTGATGTTATTTGTTTGGTGCATGCCCATACTCTCAACTCCAGGACGCTGAGTCAGGTGATAGTTGAAGTAAGGGTAGGCTGGGACACTTACCAAGACTCTGTCTCAAAAGTAATAGCAAATGAACAAGAACATTTTAATGGATGTTATGGTTTGAATCCTAAATATGCCCCACAAGTTCATGTTTTAAATGCTTGTTCCCTAGCTAGTGGCTGTTGCAAGGAGAGTGGGTGTCCCTGTTTTTCCCGGCTACACGGCTAGCTTACACCCGAAATAACCACACAGAAACTGTATTCATTAAAACACTGCTTGGCCATTAGCTCTAATTTCTTATTGGCTAACTCTTACATCTTAATTTAACCCATTTCTATTAATCTGTGTATCGCCACGTGACTGTGGCTTACCGGCAAGATTCTAACTGGCGTCCGTCTCAGGCAGAAGATCCATGGCTTCTCTCACTCTGCTTTCTTTCTCCCAGAATTCAGTTCTGTCTTCTCCACTTACCTAAGTTCTGCCCTATCAACTAGGCCAAGGAAGTTTCTTTATTCATTATCCAATTAAAGCAACACACAAACAGAAGGACCTCCTACACCAAGTGGCTCTGTTCTGTGAGACTATAAATCTGTTAAGAGGTGGGGCTGGGGACACTGGGGGCAGCTTCTCCAGAGCCCAGCCCCTGGCTCCAGCTCAGCTCTGTCTGCATCCTGTACTGCTGCAATGTGAACAGCATCTACCACACAGTCTTGTCCCCATGGGAGGCAGAGCAGACGGGGACCTGAAACCGTAGGCAGAAGTCCAACTTTCCTCTGTGTACTGTTTCTGTCAGGTATATGAGCCACACAGATGATGAAGTAATGGATGTTGTAAGCTTACTGTGAAAATGTGGGAAAACATTTATATTCCAGACAAATATCCCAGATAAAGGTTCTTCCCTAAATGTCAGATGTAAGGAAGGACATTTTCAGAAATATTATATATATACATATATATATACTATATTTAGAAACACATTTTGCAAGCAAGGACAACTTAAATAAAATATGTGAATAAAATTATAAGATTTTTAAAAAAGCTTTAAAATATGTAGACACGTAGGAAGATAAATGTAACAAAATGTTAAATTTCCAAAGTAGATGTTGTAAAATCTAAAGTCCTAATAGGGTTCCTGGAATTGAGGAAAGTTCACACGGAAAAAGCAATGGCTGGTGGAAGCTGCAGAGCTGGTGTGTGAGGTGTGCGCAGCCCATCTGTGTTAGTACTGAACATGTACCTGTTACAGGGCAGCCATTGTCCTGTGGAAAGTTTAAGAAGGGACTTTGCTCTGGGGGTGGAGAAGAAAGTTTCTTAAACAAACATAGCCATCAGTTTATCAAGAAATATGATCACTATAATCAGATCAAAAACTTACCTGTTGCTAAGTAAAATGCTAGAAATCAAACGAGAAGATCTAAGCGATGGCTCATAATCTATAATTTAGGAAAATTCTTATAATCAAGATGGGAAAGCCAGAAGACAGAGGAATAAAGCAGGTTTTAGCTGTACAAAAACGAGAGAAAACCAAGGAGAAAGTGGATAGACAAGGCCCAGGAAGAGTGTGAAGTGGCTGCTGTGGGCTGGCTGTATCCTGACTGGTTTTAGGCTATAGCCTACTCTCTCTCTGTTTGGATTTTCCACTTGGCTTTACTCTGCTAAGCCATTGGTCGAAACGGCTTTATTCATTAGCCAATAAAAGCAACGCATAAACAGAAGGCCATCCCTTATCAGGCATGTGGAGTCCAGCGTGGGATACTAAGTCTTTCCCAGTTGTCTTCACTTTACTGTCTTGAGGCAGGGTTTGTCATTGACTGGGAGCCTCCTGTTTTGGCTGGGCTGGGCAGGAAGATCCCAGGACCCCTGTCTCTGTGCTCCCCTCCCAGTGCATACTCAGTCTTATCCAGCTTTTGTTCAGGTGTTGGAGACAGGAGCTCTGGTGTTCACTGGTGTTCATATGTGTGTCCTGGCATACTTTGTCCCATCACAGGAGGTTTAGTGAGGCATAAGATGTTCTTGTACTGTGAGAAGGTACATTTTTATGACTGCAGGGGAAGCATTTGTTTCTATACCACACTCACAAAACAATACAGTGTCTGACTTGTAGCTTGTGTTAATCTGATAGACCAAAATTCTGTCTTGCTCTGTCTGAAGATGTACTATTTAAGCCTTCAGAAAAAATCAATGCATGTAGTAGGAAAAGCGGGAAGGTTCCCAGTGCCTGGCTAGCTTAATCCCCAAAATAACCACACAGAAATTGTATTAATTAAATTACTGCCTGGCCCATTATATCTAGCTTCTTCTTGACCAACTCTCACATCCAGAACTAACCCATTTCTACCAATCTGTGTTCACCATGAGGTCGTGGCTTACCGGAAAAGATCCTAACCAGTGTCAGTCTCAGACAGGAGTTTCATGGCGTCTGACACACTGCCTTCTTCCCAGCATTCAGTTCTCTTTTCCATGCCTATCTAAGTTCTGCCCTATCAAAAGGCCAAGACAGTTTCTTTATTCAACCAATAAAAACAACACAAATACAAAAAAACCTCCTACACCAAGTGCAAGTTTAAATTCAGCAAGCTTTATTGAGCCAGCATCAGGCACCACAGATGGAACAGATCCCTAAAGTCACTCTGCCCTTTGTCCTCACTGTCTCCATGTTAGGAAATCAGTGACTAGAAAGAGTAAGGTGTCTAGCAAAAATGACGGCCTTGGTTTACTCTGAAACACAATCCTCTGAAGCTCCCTTTAGAAGCCTAGAAACCTGCAGCCACACCAGGAAAAATGAAAATCTTTTTCCTTTAAAATCCAGCTAACTACTAAACGCTTGATATGAAAATGCCACCCTGCGGCTGCTGGAGAGAAGA
Source organism: Ondatra zibethicus (assembly GCA_004026605.1). Taxonomy (NCBI): domain Eukaryota; kingdom Metazoa; phylum Chordata; class Mammalia; order Rodentia; family Cricetidae; genus Ondatra; species Ondatra zibethicus. The sequence goes on along the minus strand of PVIU01007856.1, from coordinate 50,711 downwards.
AATTGTCCTTTTACTGAAGGGGTAGATTGGAGAAATGGAGTTCCCATTCTTTCTCAATGCTGTCTGGTCCTTATGTGTTTCTGAGTTTGAGTTCTAACCAGACAAGTGGACTTCCATGTTCATGAGTTCCTGAGAACCTTCACTCTAAGGCAGGTGAAGACTGCTCAATCCCTTGTGTGCATGCCTGTGTGTGTGTGTGTGTGTGTGTGCATGCGCGTGCATGCACACGTGTGCGTGTGTGTGTATCTTAGGTCTGTCAGAGGTAGGCTCATCTTTGACTTCAGCCAACTACCATGCCAGCTGCACTAATCAGTTTGCCTTTAGAAGATGGCAGACTCCCTTTATTATCACATCTCAGGAGTCAAGGGTAGGATTAGGATGCCGCAAGGGAGAGATAGAGGAGATGGTTTCTCCTTGCCCCAAGGCACAGTGGTTTTTGGCAGCTTGGTGAGCATTCAACAAAAGTTAAGTTCACCCCAAATTATGAAATTCCCTCTCTCATTGTCGTTTATTCAGCAAACACTGACCACCTCTGTGGGTCAAGGCTCGTCCTAGATCCTGCAGATCAAGTTACAGAGGAAGCTGTGCCCTCCTAGTCATTTCTCCAAGCTCAGCACATTTGCTGCCCCAGTTCTCACTGGGAATCTGGGGAGCACGCGAGTCCTGGCCTTGAAGGCCGAAAACCCCAGGTGCCCACAGCCTCATCTCGCGTGGAAGCAGAGGTGAGCTGAATTCCTTCTGTGGACCTTGTAGGCCTGAGCAAGAAGTTTCTGAGCTTCTCAGCTCCTTGCATGTCCATGACAACAAGGGTTATGAGGTTTCTTCAAAAGCCAGCAGCCAACTTCTGCCAGGGCCTTGTCAGAATTGCTCCAGAGGAAGAAAAAAAGTGAGCGAGGGAGAAACAAGTGCACACAGACATTTTTAAAGTAGCAACCAAGACAACACCAATTATTTAACCACACTAAAGAAACCAGCAGCCAAACCACAGATTATTTAACCGCATACCCAAGTGCCGAGCACAGCCTTAGCCAGCCATGGTCTAGTAATGTAAATATCCCCAGCAGCCGGTTCCCAGGGAGGCAAGAACTGCACAGCCCAGGACAGCGCCTCACCTGGTCCTGTCCCTGCTCCAGATGTGTGGAGCTGAGAAACTGGCTCCAATCCAGCCAGGACTTCCCTTTTGTTTACTTTTCATGTTTACATTATTGTTTCTCTAAAAACAGACCTGCTCCTCCTCTGCTGAGCTGTGAGTCTCTCGTGGGCATGTGTACACCGGGAAGCAGTTCCCACGGAGAAGTCCCTCTCTGTCAGCCTGTTTCTAACTTTCCTTTTTATTCCCAGCCCCTTTCTCCCTTTTATTCTTTCAGTTCTTTGGTACTGTTCAGTAGCTAGAGTGCTCAATGTTTACTCTCAGAGAGTGTTCATAGGACAACAGTTTCTTCTTTGCTACCGGCAAAGGTGGAAATTTCTCCAAGAGCCCCTCCCACAGAGACGATCCTGTGGGTATTGACATTGCAGATGTACATTTGAAGAGCCCAGCTGTGGGCTAGCCTGCAGGTTGGTACCTGGCAACCAATCAGACTCCCATCTTTGAGGAGCTGAATTAAGTGGCAAACTGGGTTTATAGGCAGCATAGAGCAAGCAAAGGTGGCTTACAGGGGCCAGCAGACACCCACCTCTACTATGAATGTGTGTTGCCATTTGGCTTTGTCCTCTGAGCATAACATGTTCATCAAATAGTCATCAAGATAACCGTGGCTCTGTAGTCATAGTGATAGACTAACGTCAGGTTGTGGTGATGGAGATGAACACTCTCCAGTAGCAGACAGGATGACAGGACCCATGTTGGTCACTGTTGCAAGGAGAGCGGGTTCTTTGCTTGTCCCGGCTGCCTGGCTAACTTATATCCGAAATAATCACACAGAAACTGTATTCAGTTAAATCACTGCCTGGCCCATTATTTCTGGCCTCTTATTGGCTAACTCTCACATCTTGATTCAACCCATTTTTAATAATCTGTAAGTCACCACGAGGTCGTGGATTACCGGGAAAGATTCAGCATGTCTGACCTGGCAGCTCCATGGTGGCTCTCTCACTCTGCTTTCTTCCAACCAGAATTTAGTTCTGTCTCCCCGCCTACCTAAGTTCTGCCCTGAATCTGTTCCTGGATCGATCTTGTGTAGCCCAGGGTAACCTTGAACTCATAGAGATCCGTCAGCCTCTGTCTCCCTAGTACTGGGATTAAAAGTGTGTGTCACCACTCCCTGGCCTCTTGAGGTTTAGTTTTGTCCTTTGATCTTCAGGCAAACTTTATTTATTAAAGTACAGATAATGTATCACAAGTCATTGTTCCCTCCTGCTTTCAGGTACACTCGAAGCTGGGTGCTGCTACTGTATACAGAAAGTAGGGACTTCATGACATGATTTCAGCAAGGTTTTCATTTATGCTGGGTTGGGACTTTGCAGTGATGCAGTCTTTGTTTTGTTTTTTTAAAATTATAATGAGGGGGGGGACATCCATGCTCCTGTAAGAAATACCTCACCCATATTCCTGGAAATGAACGCAGTAAACTTATTGCTCAGCAAGCTCAGCCGAGGTGACATTACTTTGGTCTGTGGCTGGTGACCCAAATGACATTTGTTTATGTCTTCCCAGAAAAAGTAACAAAATGACATGGAATCAGTTTTACAAAGATCTTCCTGAATGAAATATTCTCTTCACATTATCTAAAAGGAAGGCTCGGAAACACTCCAACAAGCCTAATTAGACTTGAGATTTGTGGATGCCAGTATAGAGTTGCTACTTACAATAAACAGGTCCACAGGCCACTGCTGCTACCCAGCCCCAGGTGAACTGCAGCCCTGTCCCCTGCCCCTGCCACTCAGCCCCCTGTCCACCTCCTCGTGGGAGTTTTGACTCCTGGGACTCCAATCCGAGCATGTTTTAGGGAAGGGGAATTAGGAGAGCCATTGAGACAGGTTTGATATTTTTAAAAAAACAACCATGTAAATACAAAGACATGGAAATCAGGCAAAGGCATCTATTGGAAACACAAAGAAGCACCTAGAACAGAAGGGCATGGTCAGAAGTGATCATTGTTTGAGAAAGCCTGGCAGTCAGCGACCTGATCGGCAAGGCGGTGAGATCAACCTGACAAGAGAGAACCGAAGAGATAATTCAGAGTGGAGAAATGGATGGCAAGAAACTTGCCTGGGAAGGCTTCATGCGAATGAGATAGTTTTTCATGGGAACCTTCCCAGAGGAGGCTGTTATTGATAGTAGAGTTGGGGACAGCCAGAATATGAATTCAGCTTTATTATGGGCCAGTTAAACTCACTGAGGGGCCAAGTTTGTTAACCTTTGGGATGGATTTTGGGTCCTGAATTATTAACTCAAGAGTCAGTGTTCTAGCATTGGAGCATTATAGTTAACTTAAAGCAGGGACCAGAGGTCTCGCTAACCTAAAACCCAAGAACACAGGAGTGTCCAGAGGGACTCAAAGCGGCTCTTAGTAGAAATTTACAAATCTTTTCACCATTGCTAGCTACACAGTGCCATGCAGGGGCCGCTCGGGGCCTGTGAGGCAATCTCTTCCCTGCTGAGATGACCCCCATCTAAGGAAGAACACCTCCCTGCCCACACAGAACATCTCAGACATCAGTGAGGCTCCCTGGGTTGTTTCGTGAGTGTGGACTGGTGTTCATCTCCTGCATCCACAGGAAGATTCTCTGGAAGAGAGATGTTGTGGAATAATCTTTTTGTACACTGTGAAGATCTGTCACTCGGATTGGTTTAATAGAAAGCTTCATTGCTAGTAGATAGGCAGGATTTGGGGGGCAGAGAGGACATTGGGAAGGAGAAGAGCAGAGACGTCGAAAGTCCCCAGCCAGATGCAGAGGAAGTTGGACATGTAAGAGATGAGGTAACGGAGCCATGAGCCTCGGGGAAGCACATAGATGAATAGAAATGGGTTAATTTAAGTTGTAAGAGCTAGTTAGAAACAAACCTAAGCTATATGCTGAGCTTTCATAATTAATAAGGGTATTTGGGAGCTGGCTGTTGGGACAGAAAAGTCTGCCTACAGAGAGACCTGGATTCTGCACTTGGTGCTCTCATCTACACGCTGGAGTCTGAGGCATCTTGCTAAAGACACTTCAGATGCTTGTGGAAGACTCTGGGAAAACGAAGGACGAGACCCCAGCATCGGGAGAGCATCAGCAGCTAGAACAAGGAGGGAGCTGAAGCTGCCATCAACCACAGAAAAACAGCTCATGTAGAAAGGCGGAAGGAAGAAATAAAGGGGAGGGTTTCCACGGTAAACTGATAGTGTTTAACACCTGATCAAAAATACTGACTCAAGGAGGGGGGAGACCATGGCTGTGGGGATTTGAGGCCCCTGGTACTCCTCTGGTCTCTGCTTCTTCAGCATTCCATTGTAACTTCAGCAGTCATGGCCAAAGTGGCATTTCCACATCACAAGCCTGAAATGCAGTTTTCTTCCTAATCCCTCCCATCTTAGCAAATGGTAACTGTGCTGTGGCCTCCCAGGACAAGGTCTGAAGCAAGGATTGATTTGTCCCTTTTCTCACAGTTCCATAAGCAAATATTTCCATTTTACTTTCAGGCCCAATCAATGGTGTTTACATTTTGGCCATCTGTAGCATGTGGCTAGAGATTCTTTGGTATGACTTCCATGAGGAGTAAATGTTATTTTCCTCACCTTACTCCTCAGTGATGAGCAGGCTTCTGACTGCTTTGCGACAGAAAAAGGTGGAATTCATAGTCCCAATGCTGGCCGTGTTTCTGCTCCTGGGAGAACTTGCCTTTGAATCTGAACCTGTTGTGTAAGGTGCTCTGTGGCTTCCACTTTGTGAGATCACCGAACCACATTGATAGGCAGTGTCTGGGAGCTCCAACCTTCCTTCCGTATCCCAGGCCACAGCCAGAAGGAAACACTCAAGGTTACAGGCCAGGGTGGTAGTGGTGGTGGCGGTGGTGCGACTGATGATAGCTGTCAGTCCTTCCCTGCCGACACCTCACGCACTACAAACAAGGGCTACCTAGCTGCTCCTCTCTTGCCATTTCCTCTCTGGATCCAGGCAACCTATGAGCATAGCAAGTGGTCATCCCCTTGTGCCATTGGGTTTAAACCTGGCGAAGGGTCCCAGAACCTCAGACCTTGAAGATGTTCTGAGATCCAAGAAGTTACTGTGTTCAGCAATTCTCAGCCTGTGGCTGCAACCTCTTTGGAGGTGAATGGCCCTTTCACAGAGGTCTCTTAAGACCATCAGAAGACACAGGTACTTACGATTCACAGCAGTAGCCAAACTACAGTTATGAAGTATCGATGAAAGTTATTTTATGGTTGGGGTCACCACTACATGAGGAATTGTATGTATTAAAGAGTCCTAGCATCGGGAGGATTGGGAACCACTACTGCATATGAAGGGGGTGTAGTTGGATTTCTCTTTGGCCTTCCAGCTCACAAATAACCACATGGAGACTGATTATTAATTATGAAAGCTTGGCCTCAGCTTAGGCTGTTCCTAATTAGCTCTCATAACCTACATTAGCCCATATTTATTAATCTACATTCTTTTGTGTGAATCATCACCTCATCTCTGTACTGCCCTTTCTGCCTCCTCCACATCTGGCTGACGGCTCCACCTTTCTTTGTCACACTGCTCTCTCTCTCTGCCCTGAAGTCCTGCCCATCCCGCCTAGCTCTTGGCCATTTAGCTTTTATTACACCAATCACAGCAATCCATCTTCACAGTGTGCAGACATCCCACAACATTTCCCCCTTTTGTAGAAATAAAAAGGTAAAGTTTTAACTCTAACACAGAAAAATTACATACAATAAGAATAACTGGCAGATAAGAATTACATTTACAATGTCCAGTCTGTCTATATTTGGCAAATTCAGAGAAAAGTCTCCATTATCTATTCTGTCTTGGCAAGTCAAAAGTTTTGTACCTAATTTACTTATAACCTAACTTGTATTATCAACCCCAAACTACCTTTTTAGCCCTCAAACTATTTCCTTAAGTAAAAAACTTAAGCTCTTATGTCTCTCAACCTTATATACTTTACACGTCATATGTAATTTCTTTTCTCAATTTGGTAGCAAGAAAAACTGTCACTATTACTATCTAGTCTTCAATCCCATCAAATACTTCAGAAGGACATAATATTACCTGAGTAAACAGGAAGTGCAGAACAAGCAACTTCCAAAACGATAGAAACAACAGAGACTTTTGGCTGCCTGGACGGTCACCAAGGTTCCTCTGCAACATTGGGGCATCCATATTCAGCCTACAGGCCTAGAATATCTGATGGACTTTTCTGTGAAGCAGGAATTTTGAAGGACTGTCCTACATTGTCTTGGCAAGTTTGACAGTCACCTTCTTTTGTGTCCTCTTTGTTCAGTTTGGCCAGCATGCTGTCAGCAGTTGAGGCAAGAACAGTTTCTTGCCCAGTGACTAACTTTGCTACAAAGAAAACAACCTCCATATGGAGGTTCTTTGATGTGCATCATTCTTTTTTTGAAGTATATTGGTGCTGCAAAGAGAAGAAGTGTCTCACTGTCATGAAAAGCCTTATGTCATTAAAACATTTTAATTGCCACATTCTATCAGTCTTTGAAGTGTTTGAAGACCATCTTTCTGTTTAAAATAAATCTCTGTTTTACCTTGAAAGCAGTGCTAGCATGCCTCTATGTTTGATTGTTATAGATGACTATCTACAAACTTGCATTTCTGAATTATCCTAAATAGTTTATAATAATAGCTTCCAAGGACTAAAACTTTACATTACACTGTTAAATGATCTGCCTAAGTCCTACACCATGAACAAGAGTAGAAACATATACAGTATTACAAAATAACCTTAAATTTGTAACAATATATAAAAACCCATATCAGTATAAAATATTTGAGACTAGTAGTTGTTTTTTAGTTCAAAAGTAGACTCAACAACCCACCCTTTTAACCCATCATTTCTATACTACACCCCATCTTTTCCCTTCAGAATGAGGTTCCTGAATCTAATCATCTTTGTTTGGCTTTTTTCCTGACCATGACCAACAACAACTTACAACCAACCCTCCGAAATGTTGGTGATAAACATCCATAATCCATTAAACAACCGAAAGTCTCCACTCCACTTCTTGAGAATGAGCATTGTGTTCTCTAGACTGCTTCCTGTTGTCTGGGGCTGACTGCATGTCTAGGGAACTCCAGAGAATGGTCAAGTCCTGGGAGAGCTGGCTGTATCTTTTGTTGTCCAGTAATGGGAAGGCACAGGGTTTATCTGAAGTCCTGGCTGGGGTAGTCTGTGAGGCTGGACCATGTCACCTAGCAGATTTGAAGTTGTTTAGGATGCAGAATTTTGAGGAAACTGTAACAGAGGCATTCTGAAAAGGTGGATCACTTGGGATACTTGTCCTCATTGGTGTTTAGTCTTTTTTTTTCTCCTGAAAACATACAAACTTTTAAAGGTAACATACATAACTGTATTAACACAAGTATGGAATGTGAGGTATGCATAAATCAGTTAAGGATGATTTTTTTGCTCTATATTTGAGCAGGTAAAAGGCATCTGCCAACTTTATAAGTCTGTTTGGACTGCATATCCAACCTGTAATACAAATCTCTATCCATGCCCTATGAAAGGATGGCATGTAGTAATAAGTCATGAAACTCTGTAGCCAACAAGATTTATCAAGTCTCATCTGATCTCAGAGCTGTTCCCATGTCAAGGGATGAGCTTAATGTCACCTGTCTTGTAAAGGGGGTTAGAAATAGGGTGTCCAATGCTGTATGGTAACTGCTGTTGGCTTTGTTGTGACTGTAATGAAAATAGAACTTGTAAATAAAAGTCAGTATGAGGAACTGTTTGATTTGAAATTGAACTAATCAGCTTATGGCTTGTATTATATTATATTCTCCAGGGTTTTTTTTTCTTCTTCTTTTGCCTTTTCATGAGAACCCAAAATTCATGAGAACAGCCACTCTTTCTTAAAGATGTGGAGCACACACTGGCTTTTCTGCCTGAGCGCCCAGGTCCTGCTCATGTCTGCATCCCCTGATAACCTAGCAACAGGATGATGCCCCAGGAGACGCCCCATAAACATTTGCTTTACTGGCTTGACAAATGCCCTTGTGCTCACTGTCTTATATAAACTTGGTTAGGGCTTATACTGGCTTATCTAGCATTTTCTCCATTTTTGACTTGCAATCTGTAATATTTGCTGAAAAGTTGATTGGTAATCTCATAAAATTTAAGATTCATGTTTATGGATCACATTGCCAGATTGTCAAGAACATACAGTGCAATATAAACACGCAAGTCTTGCACAATCCTTTTCCCCACTTGGGCTTTTTTTGAACCGGGTTCAAATCTAAACTGAGCAAGGCCACACAGGGCGATAGAGTAAAACATTGTACAGTTGAAATGTACGGAAGCCCTTGAGCTGGGGGAGATGGGCAACGGAGGGGGTGATTTTGAAGAACCTGTTTCTTATTTCCAATCACCTGGCAAGGCCATCTAAGAAAACACACTGAACAAATGTGTTTTTCAAGCCACACACACTGTCCAGATAGAAAAACAACTTCAAACATCTCATAATGTTTTGGAAATTATTTTCTGGATATGTCAACATACTCCCTCAAAGAAAAGCAGTTGCCTAGATTTTTGGACTCATCTCGTGTTCAGATTTCTGAAAAATGGAAATAACAAGATCCTCAAATAATTATTTGGATGTGCACCACAGTTTTAAAGACTGTTTCCTGGAAGTTTTGCCTCACAAAATTCAGCAGATTTAATTTCATGGGGAGGTGCTGGTGTGCACGAGGCAGAGGGAGGGAAGAAGAGAGCCCAGGAGAAGGGCAAAGCCACTCAACAGAAAGAAGGGGGGACTAGGGGAGTGCTGGGCTCTGAGAACTGCATAGTGCCATGTTTGCAAACGTTGACTTACTTTGGCTCATGGTGTCCGGATTAGCACGACAGCGACTGCAGAGGCTCTGGGGTCATTTTCACATGGACATGGCACCCTCTACACGACCAGAGAGAAAGATACCCACAGTTAGTCTTTCCCAGTGCTGGCGAACCCGGGTGGGGGCAGGCCAGCATTGCTAATGACTCTGACTCTTTATTTATTCCTATGCTTGGAAAACTCCTGCAGGATCTGAACTGTCATGAAGAGCGAGGGAAGCTTGGAACACTCAGCCCTAAAAGAGATGTCTCCATCAAATCCCTCCACTCAGGGTTCAGGGAAAACCACAGAAGAGTAGGCAGAAATAGTCAAGAGTCGGGCGGGGGGGGGGGGGAGCGGAGGACACTAGGAAAACAAGGCTCGCTAAATCGACATGATGAAAGCCCTCTGGAGCTCCTAGGGACTGAGGCAGCACGCACAGCGCCTGCACGGGTCTGCTCCTGGTCCTCTTATATTATGGCTTCCAGTTTAGTGCTGTTATGGGATTCTTGATTATGCGCACCAGTGGGTCGCTGATCCCTGCGCCCTCTCTTGGACTCTTGCGTCGGTTTTGTCCAGTTCTGATGCATTAGCTTTTGTTTTATCTTATTTTTTTTTTTTTTATTATTATCCCTTAGAAGCCTGCTTGGCTTTTCATGAGGGACAGAAAGGAAGTGGATCTGGATGGGAGGGGCGTGGAGAGGAACAGGGAGGAAGGAGTAGAGGGAAGGGAAATTGCCATCAGGATGAATTATCTGAGGAAAAAAAAATCTATTTTCAATAAAAAGGAAAAAAAGGAGTGGGGGAAGTACAATTGTGCCAGTTTTAAAAAAATGGAGCAGGGCACAATTTTGTCATAGTACTCATTACACGCTCTCATTTTTATCATTATTAATGAACATCCACACTGGCAGGAGGTGTCGTTGGTCAAACACTTAGGAAGCCTCTTGGGCTTCTGTGTGTACTGTGTCCTGAATCTTCACCTTATTGTTTCTGTTTTACAGATGAAAGACTTGCACCCAGTGCCTTCCAGCTGGCACATGAAGAGCAGGGATTTGGAGTGACAGCTGTCTGTCTCACACATCTAGACTCAGTACACACAACATACTATACAGGGCTTACCTGGGAGAAACTGGCAGGGGAACCTAGTCTACCAGGCGCTTAAATGACCCTTTGGCCTTTAGCCCCTGGCTTGATGTTGGCCAATGATTTTAGCCAGCAGATAGAGTGAGCTGGAGGAGTGGGCTGGCTTTGACATCAGCATGTTGAAACTGGTAACTCCACCCCAGCTCTGATACCATCATGGTGAAGTCAGCTTGGCACGGCCCCCACTCTCCAACGCCCCAGTATTGTGACCTAGCAACAAGCAGGGCACCATCACAGACTTTGAGACCTGAGTGTACATGTGTGTGTGCTTGTGTAGGTAGCAGCTGAGCAGCATGCGTGAGAAGTGGGCACTCCCTGGATAGCTCCGCAAGAGAAAGGAAATTATGTCTTTTCAAACATCACCCATACCCAGTTTTTCACCAGTTTCTCGCTGAATGACTAGAGCCATCTTGGTACACGCAGGTGTGTATCTACACCCACAGTGATTCCTGATGATTTGTTCCTTTCTCCTTTCTGAAATTATTTAGCACTCAGTGTGTGTTACAGAGGCAAGCACACTCCATCTCTGTGTTAGGCTCTCAGATCCATGCCACTCTCCTTGCCTATGCCTTGTTCAACACCACAGGGTGGGGTGGGAAGGCCCTGCTGCCTGGGCTTCCCTGCGGACTGTCTTCAGGAGGCGCCATTAAATAGAGAGCCTTGCTTTGGCTCTCACAGGTGAGCTGCAACCCTTGAACGAAACTCTTCACCAGGCTTCCCTGATCCTGCCACAGCCTCCTCTTCCTGTGAGGCTCAGAGCCGGAAGAGGCTGTTGACTGCCCTTGCTGGATTCCTGGAGCAGCCCCCAGCAAGCTCAGCTGTCAGAGAAGAAAGGGGTGGAAGAGAAAGGGAAGAGCAGGCACGAGGACCCTAGAGGAGGACAGCAAGAGCTTCCATTTATTTCCATCTCTCTTCTTAGACCAGAGGCAAGCTTATTTTACCCATGATCTTATCATGCACTTGTGTTTTTAAAATTCAAGTGGAGTGTCCATTTTTGCCTCTGTCTCACCAGACACTCCGTCAATATTATAGGCTAGTTGGCGGCCATTGAGTCTCTATTACCCGGTCAGCTCCCTTGTAATATCAATCAAAGAAGGTCAAACAGATAGTCTGTCTGGCTTCTTACAAAGTAGTACCTTTGGGTATCACAGTGATTTGTTTCAAAGAAGGGGCAAAATTGGATGCCGTAGCAGGCTTGGAAATTCTGTTTCAGGCATTTCTCTTTCAGCAGCGTGGAAACACCAAATCTGGTGATAAACTGAAGTTAAAGCAGTTAAAGAGGTTGTTCTCCCCAATCCTCCTGATTCTCCTCTTTAAGGACGTTTCTGACCTTAGAGCAGAGGATATTGGTAGATAACAACATTCTGCAAACACTGTCCTTAAGGTTGAAAGCTGTAGATGTTGGTTTTTGGCGGCGTCTGCACAGCACTCCCCAGAGGCCCTTTTCTACCGACCCGTGTGTCTCGCGTGCTGATTTTGCTCCTTTCCTCTCTCTCTCTCTGTCTTCAGCTCTCCCTGTGTTCTCTTTTTTTCTCATGCTATAAAGATAAATTTGGAGAATACATAATGCTGCTTTTCTCCCCCAAACCGTTTTGTGCCTTAGAGCTAGGGTTCTGAGACCCTGTCTGGAGGCGAAGCCCTCTCTAATTGGAACCGCTTCCGGAACTGCTTCCAAATCGGCGACAGGTGCTTTCTGGATTCAATTTTACTAAGTGAATTGCAACACTGAGCTGTTTGGATTTATTGGTGATTCCACCCATGTTGCCATTCCTGCAACGATCAAATACTAAATAATGATTACCTAGATTTTTTCCAGAAAATAAAGAGTTCCTGGAATGTTCACAGAGTCCAAAACCAATTCAAATGAGAGCTAAACATCAGTGTTCTTACTCTAAAAACAAAAGTTCGCTTTTAGGATTTGCTGAGAGAGAGAAGGAGGAGGAGAAGGTTAGAGGTTAAGAAAGGCACGGATAGTCCTCTGCATCCAGCGGCCGATGGGAGGGTGCTGGGGAACGACCCTGATCTTCCAAGTTTCCCTGAGACTCTGGGACTTCATGCGAGCCATGCTGGTATGCTTGTTAGTTCTGATGGTAGCTCCTTCATGCCAGTGTCTCATTATACCAACCCCAGAGGTCAAGGGACAGCGTGTGCTAGTCTGCAGTGTCTGACCTCTTCCTCAAACACAGGAAGCTTCCTAAATGTGGGCAAAGAAGAGCAGACTGAAACACACCTGAGGGGAAGATTAGGTTTCCCGAAAGGTTCGCAGAGCTTCGGCCCATGGAAATGAGGAGTGCTGGAGAGAGGGCAGGACAAAGACAAGGCTGACAGATTTTGAGCACAACCATGTTTTCTGAGGATATAGTTGCCGTAAGATACCTCTTATATTGGAGGAAATCTGAGCATCCTTGCAACAAGGATGTGTGCGGCCAGGTCACAAGCTGACATCTCATGCCTCTCCTGGCCCACAGATGCAGCAGAGAAAGCATTGCCCCCAGCCAGGCACGTGGCTGCAGGTAGAGACTGTCAGCAGCTTGAGCCAAGGCCCACATCAAAGGATGGAGGGGCTGGGGGAGTGTGGGATTCGACACAGGAGGTGCAGGCAGACACCTGTCCATACTCCAGTGAGGAGAGAGCAACCCAGAGGAAGAACTGAAAGAGAGTCTCAAAGAGATGGACATCTGTCCCTCCATCCTGTCTTTCCCCACCCCTGTGTTTAGCTTGGAAAGACTTGTAGATTTTGAATTTCAGCTCTTTCTGTTAGACGTTCAAGAATGACGAAACATTTACTCTTCTTAAACCAGCCTTTCCATCTTAGGATGGCGTGGTTCATAGTTTGTTTAACCCACGTTCTCATGGGAAGACATTTTGACAGTCCTATTCTGTGAGAGGTAAAAATGAAAAACATCTTTAGGAGATTTTTTTTCTGTTTCTCCATCACCCTGCCCCCCTACACATAGCCAATGCTGGCTGTCCATATAAAAACCACATTTTAAAAAAAACAAACAAGTTATTGTTGATTATGTCTTGCCGACTGATCAGATACTTACCCTCCAGCCACCACAGCAGGTCCCAGAGCCTTTCGTGAGCCCGAATGTGGCTTCAGAATCTGCTCTGGTCCTCCATCTCTGGTCCTCCATCTCTGGTCCTCCATCTCTGGTCCTCCATCTCTTCACACAGCTTCTTTGTTCCTTTAGCATTTTTTTCTAATGTGCTCAGAGCACCTTTCAGCTCTGTCTCTAAAATCCTAATAAACGGCCGAGGGTACTTTTTACAACATGACCAGTGTTATTTCACAATGTTTCATGAGCCACAATCCTCAAGTCACCGTTAAGAAATCCAGATGCCTGGCTGCGGGTGTTGTTGCAGCTGTTTTGTGGGAAATCATGAAAGTGCACCTCGTTTGGACAGAAAGAGGCCATATCTCACCCCTACAGATTCGTAGCAGACGGCTCCTCCGTGACAGTGCTAACAGCGGTTCCCTCGCTGTGGTTCTGGATTCAGATACTCCGTGTGTCTTGTAATTTGTCGAATGCTTTGGTTTCCCTGGGAGGGCAGATACTCTTTTGGGTTGGCTATGGCATGCCCTGAAGCTACTTTTTTTTTCCTGATAGTTGCAGTATGAAATTGGCCTGAAAGAAATTTTCTTCAGTGCACTTTTTATTGGTGAGGTTTATGAGATGGATTCACATGCTGTTTTGTGTGGTCAGCACCACTTGAAGGCAGTCATAATGCTGGACCCAGAGTTTAACGCCTGGACTTCCCCCACCCCCCAGAGTGCCAAGAATGCCAGGCTGTGGCAGTCCTTCAATGATACAGTGGAGGAGGGACCTGCACACACGCCCTGAACACTTTGAGGAACTTCTGCACTATTTCAGTTCCTAATCAGATAAGTGGTTGTGCAATGAGCTACTCAGGAAATAATCACAAAAGTTTATTTCTGTTTTTTGGTGCAGATGAGATTTTACTTCTTAAAAACTTTCTAAATAACCACAGGTGTGGAACTTACAGGCACAGGTGGTAACTGTTCAAACTAATAACAAAGTAACAACCTCCTTGTCTTAGGCTCACATTCTTCTTTCAAATATTTCTCCATTTTAAAAAGTCACATTCGTCATCATATTTTATCTTTTTACTAATTACAAAACACAGTTTTGACACTCAACAGTCACACCCTGTAAATTCTGTAAGTAAAGCGTTTCCTTTGTGTTTGCTGTGGTCACACTGCCCCCTGAGGTCCCTGTCTGTGGACCATAAGCAGCAATGCTATAGGAAGATGGTAGGAACCTTGAAGAGATGGGTAAAGTGAGAAGTCTTCTCACCCCGGCAGGGTAACTCTGAGGGGATATTGAGGCCCGGCCCCCACTCTCTTCTCTCACACCCCATCTCTGGGGTGAATGGCTTTGCTACTGTGCCGTCTCTCTCCACAGGAACAGAAGGAGAGGGGCCGCCATACGACAGACTGAGCCCTACAACACTGTAAACTGAAAACCCTTTCTTTCTACGAACTTCTGTTTAGCAAGTACCTGTCTCCACAACTTGTCTCCACCGTGGGATGGGGTGGAGTGACAGCGTTTCCTGTGGCCATTCCTTCTGACAAAACTAGTGTGAAATGTTGGAAACAGAGACTTCGGGCTCAGATGTTTTACAATAGCTCACACTGCTAGGAGCTTGACTGAGAAGTCAAGGTGAGAATGACTTCAACGGTAGGGTAATGAAAACGGAATTCCAGAGAGGGAGAAACAGTTTCAAGATGTTGGTGACATCATCTAAAGTCAGCCGAGTCTTAAATCTTTCTAGTTGAGGCCACTAAGGCCAGGTTTCCAGAACTCCATCAGTGCTGAGAATTCCTTCATTCGATTAAAAGTCAAGCCAGAGGGCTGGAAATGTGTCTGTCTCGGGGGCCAGAGTACTCACTTAGCTGGGCTGGATCTCCATACATGGGGCAGAGTGGTGTGGGCCTCTAACCCCAGCACTAGAGGGTCAGGAAAACTCAAGGTTACCCAGGACTACTTAGCAAGTTTGAGGCCAGCCTGGGATACGTGAGACCCTGACTCAACAATCAAACAAGTAAACAAATAATTCTTCATTCTGCCATCTGTTGCCCACTTCTGCTGTTTAAACCTGGGTTTATGGACCTCAGAATGGCTTCAAATGGGAATGGTTTATCAGCCTGCACCCCCACAAGGTTATTTAATAAAGCTGTGGGAATAGTAAGCTGAAAGCTCGCATCCACCTTGTAAAGATTACCATCTGGGTAAAGTCGACAGGCAGAATGGGGATTTCCATGTCACCAGGCAGTGCTCTGAGGTGGGGCAGAACCCAGGCAAGCTGGGAGCACTCACTTAAGGTAGAGTTATACGGTGCTTGGAGGAGCTGCAGAAGTTGGAAAGAACATTGGGATAGGGCCGGGCAGTGTCTCTTTAACTTAAGGAAGAATGGTGGGTTCTGGGAAGAGGCTCTACAGCAAGGCATGTTGGGAACAGGGGAGCAGAGGGCCTGCTCTACCAAGGAGATGCAATTAATTTCCTACAGAGCCAGGTCCCGGGAGTGTTTGTGATAGGGGACAAGCCCAATTGTGTGGGCCATAAGATGCTCTAAAGCAAAGCCTTAGGCCCCTTTGGAGCCACATCCAACAGGTTCGGAACACCCGGCTCCAACCCCACTGTCATTTTATAACAATTTACGGCACTATCCATGATGCAGTTCTTCCCATAAGCAGCACGTTCTGTCCCACAGTGGCTGACTTGTGAAATCCTTTGTTCTTTCCTTTTAAAGATATTGCAATTGATCAGATCTTTGATTGTAGCCACAGGATTAAATCCTTCACGTGAACAGCCAGCTCTCCACATCTGCAGGTTCAGATTCAATCCAGGTTCCACCCAACTGTGCATTGAAATAGTTCTAAAAAGTTAATCCTGTGGAGTAGGCCAGGGAGAGGCTGTGGACTGTTAGCCTGATGTATGCAGCAGAAAACTCAACAGCGGCATATGCTCCAAACAAGGCAAAGATGAGAGCTGACACACAAGCTAGTCCTCCGACCTCCACATGTGTGCTGTGGTGGGCACATATATGTGCAGGGGCTTTGATACATGCACACTGGTACACACACACACACACCTCAGAGGATGTTGGGCTAAACATAGAATACTTCCTGCCATCATTTTCCACAATAGTTTACTGCTAGTTTTGCATTTGCATTATTTTAGGCATTATAAATAGTTCAGAGATGTTTCAGAGAACATGGGAGGGGGGCCAGTCGGGCTACCCCAAACAGTAAGCTCCAAACCAACCAAGGAGAGACCCTGCTCCACAAGAGCCAGGTGGAGAGAGATCAAGAGAGATGACTGATATTGACCCTCTGGTACCCACATGCACACCTCCACGTGCCTGTGCACACACATGTACAACACACACACACACTGCTGGGATATAATTCATATAATTGTATTATTTGGCTTCTCTAGCCTGGACTGCGTCTGGGACCTTCAGGCCATCAGTGCTCAGGTGTTTTCCCCTGTGGCGTCTGCGTGATCAACGGCTTGTGCTTTCCAGGAATGGAAGACTTTGACCGTGTCATTGAGAAACTATATAGAAGATAAAACAAATTTCTTTAGAAATATTTATTTCATTTTCATTTTATGTGTATGAGTCTTTTCTGTGAACCATTTATATCTGTGAACCACTTTTGTACCTAGAGCCTGAGTAAGCCAAAGGAGGGTGTCGGGTCTCCTGGGACTGGAGGTACAGGTGGTTGTGAGCCACCATGCAGGTGCTTGGGAGTTGAATCAGGGTCCTCTGGAAGAGCAGCCAGTGCTCCTAACTGCTGAGTCATCTTCCTAGAAGAGCAGCCAGTGCTCCTAACTGCTGAGTCATCTTCCTAGAAGAGCAGCCAGTGTTCCTAACTGCTGAGTCATCTTCCTAGTCCCTATGAAACAGACTCTTAACCAACTGGGCATAGCCGAACTTGTTCCAAGTCACTCTTTCTTGGCCTCTCGAAGCATGCAGCATTACAAATCACACGTGTTCCCATAACCTAGACACCTGGGTTAGAATGCAGTTTGAATAATAATGACCTCTGTAGGTTCATATATGTGAGTGCTTAGTCATCAAGGAGTGGCACTATTTAAGAAGGGCTGGGAGGAGTAAGGGGTGTGGCCTTGCTTGAGGAAGTGTGTCACTGGAGGTGGGCTTTGAGGTTTCAAAAGCCCATACCAAGCCTAGTCCTTCCCTTGGCCTGAGAATCTCAGCTACTGCTTCAGCACCGTGAGTGCTGCCTTGCTCCCCATCATGATGATAACAGACTAAACTTCTGAAACTGTAAGCAAGCCCCAAATGAAATGTTTCCTTTTTATAAGAGTTTCCTTGGTTACGGTGTCCCTACTGGCTGGTTTGTGTCAACTTGACACAAGCTAGAGTCATCAGAGAGGAAGGAGTCTCAGTTGAGGAAATGCCTCCATGAGATTCAGTTGTCAGTTGTTTTCGCATTAGTGATCAATGGGGGAGCGCCCAGCTTATGGTGGTTGGTGCCATCATCACCTTGTCCCCTTGGGTTCTAGAAGAAAGCAAACTGAATAAGCCGGGGGAAGCAATCCCGTAAGCAGCGCTCCTCCATGATCTCTTTCTGTGGGATATGTGTTGCTGTGATTGGTGTAATAAAGAGCTGAATGGCCAATAGCTAGGCAGGAGAGAATGGGCAGGACTTCCGGGAGAGAGAGAACTGTGGGAAAAGAGAGGCAGGGAGATAACAACAGACTCAGAGCAGACTGTGTGCGCCATCCCGAGGAAAGGTAAGAGACATGTGGCAGAGCATAGATTAATAAAAGCCAGCTAATTTGAGTTACATGAAGTAGTTGGGAATAATTCTAAGATAAAGGCCAAGCTTTCATAATTAGTAATAATTCTCCATGCCATTCTTTGCGGGCTAGCGGTCCTGATGAGAAAGTCCAGCTACAGCCTGTGCATCAACTCCTGCCTCCGGGTTCCAGCCCTGCTTGAGTTCCTGTTCTGACTTCCTTCAATGATGGACTTTGACCTGGAAGTGTAAGCCAAATAAACCCTTTCCTCCCTAGCTTGCCTTTTGGTCATGGCATTCATCACAGCCATAGAAACCCTAATTAATGCAGTGCAATAGAACAGAGACTAATATAAAACGTAAGACAAGATTACAGAAAGAAAAAAAAACCTTTCTAATTAAAAGAGATCCTCCACAAATACAAGGGGAATTGCATTTCTTTGTCCAAAGACCAGCTCTGGGGTGCACTGTGAGATGCAGGCTGTGACATTTGAGTAATTAGTGGAAAGTCATTGTCAATGCTCTAATTACTTCACTTTGCAGACAGGCAAAGGCGAGGCCCACACTTCCAGCCCCGCTCTGGCCTCATCCTGAGCACCTAGATGACTGTGTCCTGCAGTTGGTGGGGACAACGGCTCACACAACGGTCACGGTTCCCATTGCGGAGCTGGCGCCAGTCAGCTTTAGTTTGTTAGGGAAGAGGTCCTACTTTCCATGTGTGTTTAAATAGCACAGACACATAATATTAAAAAAACAGAAGCTCCGACTATGTAATGTGATGCTAAGCCTTCGCAAAATAGGCAGAGATCCAAATATTTTTCTCTGCTAAAAGAGTTTAAAATAGGTTTACAGGAGAGCCTTGGCTGGAGAAGCTACCACAGGGGATTGGTGGGCTAAAGAGTTTGATCTGGGGATGGTCTGTGTTTCTGAGAGAAAACCACAAGGGGCTGCTAGGACTGACGGACATCTGAAGCAATGGCTGGACCCGTGAGCAAATTCTCTGGCTGAGAACAACTGTGTGTATGGGATGGGGTGGGGTCAGGGATCTTGTTGTATGTGTATAGGGTGGGGTGGGGAAGGGCTCTTGTGTGTGCACAGGGTGAGTAGGGAAGGGCCCTTGTGTGTGCACAGGGTGGGATGGGGTGGGGTCAGGGATCTTGTTGTGTGTGTATAGGGTGGGGTGGGGTGAAGAGAAGGATCTTATTGTGTGTGTGCCAGGTGAGGCAGAGTAGGGAGATCTTGTGTATATATGGGGTGGGAGGATAGGGGTGTAGGAGCTCTGGTTTTGTGTGTACAGGGTATGGTGTGATGTGGTGGGAGCTTTTGTGTGTGCACAGGGTGGGGAAGGGGAAGGGCTCTTGTGTGTGCACAGGGTGGGGTGGGAGGATCTTGCTTTTTAAGCTTTGGACCTGGATTGTGGACTCCAGGAGAGTATCATGAGCTACACCCAGGCTTACTTAGCTGTCCTTTTGACTCCAGAACTCTTTGTGAGGGGGATAATTAATCTCAGGAATACTAGCAGTGCTGGAGGGAGGTTGCTTGTTGGTTCCCAGCCACTAGGCTAGCTTAGACCCTAAATAATCACACAGAAACTGTGTTAATTAAATCACTGCTTGACCCATTAGCTCTAGCTTCTTATTGGCTAACTCTTATATTAATTTAACCCATTTCTATTAATCTGTATATCATCACATGGCTATGGCTTACTGGGTAAAGTTCCCAGCGTCTATCTCTGGGGGCTTCATGGCTTCTCTCTGACTCCGCCTTCTTTCTCCCGGCATACAGCCTAGTTTTCCCCACCTAGTTCTGTTCTTCCCTGACATAGGCTCAAAGCAGTTCTTTATTCATTAACCAATAAAAGCAACACAGAGACAGAAGGGCCTCCCATGCCATAGCAGCAGTGTGTTTGTTGGAGGTTTGTCTCAGTGGTGGTCCTGCTATAGGAAGCCCATGACCCCTTAAATCTTTAAGTCAGAACAAGCACATCCTTTGGGGGCCGGAAAAGCAAGCTGGCCACAGCAGATTGATTTTTGTAACATCCCAAGTCCTTCCCAGTTGCTCCCAACCCACTTATGCCTGCCCGCCTCAGTTTCCCAGTCCTGAACCCTGGGTCTGTGTGCTAGCCTCTCTAGCTGACTTCTCTCATCTTAGCCTGGCCATGCCCCACCTCACGTGGACTGGAGCTAAGCCAGCATTTCACCCTGTTCTCAGATTCTCACAATCTGAAAGATCACCCTCGGCTTAGTGTATAACAACATGCGAGGGTATTAGCTCTCAGCATGGTACAGTGTCATCTGCCTAAAATCAGGAGGACTGCAGACCACACCACCATACGGGGTGTTGGTTGTGGTACTTTGAATGAGAATGTCCTCATAGGCTCATATGTTTAAATGCTTGGTCCCCAGGTGGTGGAACTGCTTGGGAAGGATTAAAAGTGTGGCCTTTGGGGAGAGATGTGTCACTGGAAGTGAGTGAGCTTGGAGGCTTCTAAAGACTCTTGACTTTTTAAAGTTAGCTCCTCCTTCTCGTGGATGGAGATCTGAGCTTGTAGCTGCTGCTGCAGCCACCGGCTGCCAGGCCTTTACTCTGCTATTGTGAATCCTAACCCTCTGGAACCACAAACCCAAATAAACCCTGTCCTTTATAAGTTGCCTTGGTCATGGTATCACAGCAGCAGAAAAAGAAAAAAGACATCGGCAAAGTTCAGCTTCACAAGGTCATATTTGTAGGGCCATGGTTCCAGCTTCCTTCTTGGCAATCGTCTGGAGCTACCCCCAGTTCCCAAAGTCTCTGCCGCTCCTTCTACATGTCCTCACAGCTCAGAAACAGGGGCGCTGTGACAGTTTCTACAAGGCACATCTCCTGAACCTCTAGTTTTCTTGCTGTTCCTTCATCTCTCCTCCTCCTCTGCTCTTTAGGACCCTGTGACTACAGAGAATTCAGCCTCCCAATCCAGGGGTGCCTCATGATTTCAAGATCATATGATTATCAGCCTTCATTATATGTTACAAACACAGGCACGGCCCACAGGGGTGAAGTTCATGGGGACCCTCCCAGCCTGTGTCCTTGTGATGTCCTGAGATGGGCTTCTCAAGCTACACTTTCATTGAACACCTTCTAGACACTCAGTACTCACAAAGTTTCTTCATCAGAGCATACTGGAGCAGATTCCCAGTACAGTTCTTAGCTGTCTGCGTCCCCTGCAACAAATTTCCTCAAACACCATGGCTTAGAACAACCAGAGCCTCTTGGTAGGTTGGAAGCTGGCGTGGCTCCTTGTCTGGTCAAGGCGCAAGCACAGTGTGTTCATCTTGACTGGCAGAGGGGATGTGGGGTGCCCATGTGAGGCAGGCATGCTTTATCCATTCTCCATGAGAAGACCAGGGCATCTCCTGACTCACAAAGCCCTGGATTGTGTGGCCAGAAAAACTCCCAAGTCCTGGTCTGGTGCAGATATTTAAAACTGATGTCCCATGCCCCAGACTCAAAAGTTAGATTGTTCGTGTCCTAATAGGTTAATTGACTGATTTTTGGAAGCAGAGCTCACTGTGTAGACGGGGTTGGCCTGGAACTTGCTATTTAGCTTAGCTTGGCCTTGAACTCCTGTTTCTCCCACCGAATTCTCCCAAGTACTGGGATCTGAGGCCTCTATCTGCTTACCCCACTGCACTTTTTTTGGTGCATGTTTGTGGAGTCCAGTTTGATAACTCAATGTATGTGTGCAGTGTGTAATGATCTACCATGTTGTGCACTACCATGTCGTGCACATCACTTCTCCATGCTGGGGAATTTTACACTTTTGTGGTTATTTAGAAACACACTTTGAATTACTAAGGGCCGGTCCTTCTGCTTAGATGTTTGGCTTGCAGTTGAATTGGAGGCTAATATTCAAAACTTTCACCCAAACATCATAATTGATGAGTTTTCTTGGAAAAATAAATAGCCAGGCTTGTGTATGGAATGGTGAGTGTCCCTTTGGATAGGACAAGTTCCCTCTGACTGTTTCTGTCTCACACCTTTGTACACTCTAGTATCAGGCCCCACCCGAGTTTGCAGTTCCCAAGATGCGGTCTGTGTCTAGAGGACTTTCCAGACTGTTGTAATTAGAGGGAAGAACTGAACACCATCTAACAATTTTCAACACTTTATCAGATGTGGTAGCAAAGAGTGCCTTTGTTAATTTTAGGGGTAGGATTCTCAGAGATGGAATAGTGTGGCCAGGTCTCCCAGTTTTTCGAGATTCTTCTAGGCCGTACCAAGACTCGCTGGCTTTGGTGCCCGGCAGGGAATTTCCAGGCCTGGCTAATGGCTGCAGTTCTGATCAGCCAGATCTCTACTTGCAGAGGAACTTATCTAAATCTCACTTCAACAGATAAGCAGAGGAGCTTCAAAAGGTTTATAAATCAGGCTGGAACTCAGCCAGCACACTAGACACTGAGCTCCAACAGAACAAAAGCAGTCCAGCCTTCCGCAGTGTTAGCCTGGGTGCAGGGCCAGGCCAGAGAACTCTCCCCTTTTACCAGATTAACAACACTCTGGCCTCACATCAGCTTCCCACAAGTCCGTGTTGCAAAGCCAGTGTTTTAGTTTATGTCAGGCACATCTTTTTCCTCATCTCTGCATGCCGATGATGGCTACAGGCCGACATTACTGGAAAAGCAATCCCTTGCTCATGTACGCTAGGACGGACTCCGCAGAGAGGAGATGGAGGCTCTAGATACGGACACAAGAGAGGAGTCAGCGCACAAAAGCTACAGTGTCCTGAGCGGTGAGGCAGGAATGCACCTTCTCCATCCCAGCCGGGGTGTCTCAGAGCACAGTGTAGTGACTCATCAGTCACAGATGGGCAGAAGGAGGGCCTCAGGGCTCTTGACATAGCCCTCTGTAGGCGTGATGGATGTGGAGAAACCCTACCCTTCCCAGGGGGTCAGGTGGCACCAGTCAGACAAAGAGGGCAAACAATTCCATCTTGAAAAAGAACTCCCCTTTCCACCTCTTTCTCTCCTTCCCTCTCTTTTCCCCTCCCTCTCTCCCTCCTTCTCTCTCCCTCTCTCTCTGCCAAAAAGTTACAGTATCCAGCCGTTCCTTATTAAGTTAGAAGTCTGCCCAAAAAAAAAAGGTTGGGGGGAGAGGGAAGAAGCAACAGGGCTTGTGTGTAGAAATACAGAAATATTCATTGGGGAGACACAGCTGTTTCCATGGTACAGGCCTGCCTGGAGAAGTAAGTAAATGGCATTCCTATTTGCTGCAGAGTCAAAACCAGCTGCTCTCCAGATTTCAGAGGGAGATGCTATCCTAGACTGTGGTCACTCAAGGCTTCCCAAGGCTTTTCCTGCAGAGGCTGTGGATGAAAACAAGAGAGAGGGAGGGGAGGTGGACAAAAAGAATGTGTATGAGTACTGTGTGCTGGCTGCTGGAGATGGTTTCTTTTTGTTGGTTCCTTGACATCTTTGGGAAGTGGTCCTAATTGGATCTGGATTAATTTGAGCCTTTGATCAAATACATAACGCCATTCCCACCTCTCCCTTTCTCCAATCCTGGCCCCAAGAAGTTTTAGAAATGTCTATATATTTGCTTAATCTCCAGACACTGAGGGCAACCAACCATGCTGCTCAGCCACAGTGCAGAAGTCTGACCTGCTGCATCCCATGATGTGTCTGTGCTGCTGAATGTTTCGAGGCATCTCAGGTTTTCACTTCATCTCCACTCACAGGCTGGACCCCAGAGGCCTTGGAGCAGTCTGCTTCTCAGTTTTGATCTGATGGGCAGAGATACGCCAATCCAGAAAAGAATCCAGGGAAAGCCAAGATGGTCGCCCATGCCTAGCACACATGGCCAGTATGCTGACTGTCCCTCAGTGGGCCAGCTTGGAGGGTATGTCTCGAACTAACAAGGAGTACAGAGAAGAGCCAGCCCTTGGTAGCTAGCAGGAAGCGTAAAGTTGCAACGACAAACCAAAGTTCCCAACCTCTGAAACTTTCCCGGCCCACAACACTTCATCCATAATCCTGAGAGAAACTTTGGGAAGGTACTTTGCTGTTTGCTTTTTAAATCTTACCCATCCTGTCCCTCCCGGTCACAGAGAATTAACAGACAACTGCGTGCGGTAGGAAGGGCTTGGCCGTTGTAATGATCAATGCTCAACTCAAAATCAGCTTCCACCTTCATACTCAGAAGGTAGTTCCCTGGCCAACCATGAAGGTCGGAGGTGAAGATACTTGCAGGGTCTTGGTGACCTGTGCACCCTACAGCATGGCACTCAGTCGCGTGCTGCTCAGGGAACTTCAGACACCTGGTTCCTTTTCCGTAGGAATTGGGACTATGTTAGGTTTGTGGGAGGGGTCAGACTTGTCTCTGAGGAACCAGGTTCTAGGGTAGTGGGAAAGTTAATCCAGTCTGAACACACAGACTCCCTCAGTTAGATGGGTGCAGCATTCTGGGGTACCTGTGAGTCTTCCTGCCCAGAAACACCTCGCTTGATTTTGGATCTTGCAGCCCATGGTGTTTGGTGTGAAGTATTGATTTCAAACATCAAATCTTTTGTACTTTCACCTAAAAGGGCGAAGCAGGAGCATGGAAAGGCGCAGTCTGTGGAATGGCTGGGCTGTCTCACTGTGATGTGTAGGTCTTACCGGACGTCTTTCTGGGACACACTCCGTAGTCAATGGTGCTAAATCTTACACAGTGTAAATAACACATTGCCTTAGCCTATCATGAGAATCTGGAAAATAACTTTTTTCTCTTCACCTTTTTTCTTCTTTATTTCTTTTTTTTCTGGAATGCCTTCATCTCTGATCTTAAAGAATTTGCTCTATATTTTTTTTCATCCTTAAGTCTTTTATTATTGCTTGCTTTTTGGAGGTAGCATCGAAGATGCCATCTTTGTCCTGCTCGTGAGCCACACACAGAATGCCGATGGCACTGCTTAATTTCTTCCATCTATGAGCTGGTGATAATACTTGTGATCTGTTCGTATTTAGCCAAGCAGCTACTCAGTGCCTTGCTGGTTCTCATGTGGAGGATTTGGAACCAGAGCCTTGCGAGCATTAAATGAGTGTTCGAGCACGAGGTTCCTGCTCCAGCCTTCAGCATCATCCTCTCTGCACAAATAACCCAGATATTGTGTCCAGGTAGCTTGCAGAGGTCCCTCAATCTCAACAATCCTAGCCCAGTTGATAATAATAATAATAAGTAATAATAATACTGTTTTTCTTCAGTACTGATTGCCCTAATGTGAACACAATTATGAACTCTAGAAATGGAGACAGACGTTGTAAGAGGAGAAAGGTTTTGGCCCTTGCTTTGGTAGGCACAGCACCTGGAGAGTTTGCAGCTGTCTTGCATCTATGAGGTGATGTATACAAGAATGGAAACCGGTGTGCTAATGACGGCAGGAGGGATGCTGGGAAAGAGCCTGAGTCTTGGGTGATGTTGCAGAATTATTGAGTGAGACCTTGGCCATTCCTTTTCATTTTCTTCTCTATGAAACAGTCCACGTTTAGGCAGCTAACTAATTTAAATAGTCTCTTAGCTGTAGCTGAAGGACCGCTGCTTCTAGAACCTCATGAAGATTCGGAATGACCCAGCAAGCACTTGCCATCTAGCACGCATCAGGAGTTCTCAATCATTCACGGCAAGGAAGAAAATAAGGCCTCACACCGGGACCCTTAACTCCCACACGGAGGTCTTACAGGTCTCCTCACTATGCAAGGTTATCATCTTAAGGTTGTTGAAATGTTGCTAAATGGGAAACAGCAGTAAACAGGCCGTTCTACAGGCACGGTTGGATCTTCTCTTTGGCTTCCAACTCATTTGTTTCCTTCCCTGGCTGCGCATTCATCAGCTTTTTTTTTCCCCTTTGACTAAATTGCCGGAGTTTCGATCTATCCCTAGACAAGGACAATGAGACACAGCCTGTACTTTATTGTTTGTGGATGAGCTGTCTACAGGATGCAAGACTGAGAGTTGAGCTATGAGCCAGTATGGTTCCTCCAGATACAGTCAACGCTTACGGCCTTATGCTGGGTCATGCACACCAGTCCTGTGAACATGGGGCCCAGAGAACCCAGCAGAGAAGATGTGGGAATGAGCATGTGCATGAAGCTCTTGCCATCACCTGGCAGTATGCTTTGGGAATGACCAACCCTGAACAATGTAGGGATTGCTAACAACATTGGCTTTAGTAGCTACATTCCATGTTCCAGCTTCTGCCCTAAGTGTCTTAGATATGTTGTCTCTACTACTCTCCATTTATTTCCTTACTCATCCACCTCTTTTACATCTGAGGTCTTGTGGTATTGTTCAAGCTGTCCCGAACCTCTGAGCTCTTAGGGCTCCTTCTCGCTCAGCCTCCCTAGAGCTGTGACTTCAGGTCCACACTGTGGTGGTTTTTGTTACAGTTCTGTGTGGTCAGTGCTACTGTCACAGCTGATTTTGAGATAAACCCACTGAGACCCAAATGTGCCGTGTGTGGAATAGCTGGAATTTATATCTGAATCCTTCTAATTACAAAACTCATCATAATCATCATAACTAAGTCACTAAAGAGATTTGAGCTTGAAAGGTGGAAACAAAAAAGGAATTAAGAGAGCAGGGAAGAGGAAAAGGAAGAAGAAGCCCTCTGGCAGGAGTGGCACTCAGCAGGAGCCCAGCTTCCCAGAAAAGGGCTTCCCAGAAGGGCATCAGAGGCCCATGGCTCTCAGCTCATTAACTAACATGGAAACTGGGGGGAGGATAAAGCAGCCTGAACTGGCACAGCGCCCCAGAAGACCTTCAGGTTCCCGTGGGAATGAGACTGGAGCAACCTGGGGAAATGACCAGAACTGTTTATCTGCTGAAGTGCTCGATAGTCGCTAATAAGAGGTTGTCTAGGAACACAGAGGGTTGTGGTTGGGTACATCAGACCAGGGGACATGACATTCAGAGAGGAGAGGCCAAATCAGACCTTACTTTTTTTTAGCACAGAAGAGCAGGTAGCTGTCCCTGATGTGTCAAACTGACAACCAAGATTAGCCATCGCATGGTTAAAAGCATGGGTTGGAGAAGCGCCTTTCTCAGCGGGCAGCAGTCAGTCCGTGCAGGCACCCATAACTGGTCAAAGTGCTGAGAAAGAATGATGTGAGGGACCAACCCTAAATGTACATCTCTACTACCCTCCCTGCCGCCAGTGCCAAGAGAGCATCATGGGAGAAGAGGCGTGAGGAATGCAGGAGCTGTATGGTGTGGGGAGGGCTGTGGAATGCTCTCTTCTAGACATGACATGGCTGTGGCACTCATGACCTCATAGCAGCAATGGCTATCATCACATGACCAACAAGAACCAAGTCAGCCAAAACTCTTGCATAGACGGTTAGATGATTGACAGGCCTGTTCCATGCTGAGGTGCAATTGGCGGATAACAGCTGCAGAAGTAGTGAGAATCGTTCTTTAAGAATGTGGTCACTGGTGGATTTCCCAACGCCCATGCCCACTGTGAGCAGCACTAACTGGACTTAGTGGGTTATCAAAATATAAAGTAAGACATTGACTTAGGAGGTGGAGGTGTTGGGGAGATATAGAAGGAAGGAAGGGGAAATGGAGGCTAGATCTAATCATATTTCATTGTGTACATATATAATAATCTTAGAGAGTGAAAAGCTAACTAAACAAATTAATTGAAGAAACGCTGTCCAGGGAGACAAAGAGGGTTAATTAAATGTGACAGAAGAAAGGAAGGGAAGGGGATTGGCTATGGGTGAATGTGCCTCACACATATATATGTGCACGACCGCTTTAAAAAATAAACACATTTTCAAAAATGTGAGATGAGGAACCTGACTTTGGAAGGCAATGAAGCTGTGGGTCAGATTTCAAATACTTCATTGTCCCTCTGCAATGAGAGACAGCTTGGGAAAAGATTTTACAGACACTGAGACCATTGTCAGGGACGATGGCCCCAGAGGTTTCCACGAGGGTGAAAATGCCCACTGGAGATCAAAGCAGGCTGTCCTCGGAGCGGCGTCACAGGGCCATCCTCTGAAAAGTGACCCACTGTTGGGCTCAGCTTCCTCTAGGAGGCTGAATTGGAGCCAGCTGGTGTCTGGAACGTAACTCCTGGGTCACTTTCTGGTCTCCGTTTGAAGGCCAACTGCATGTGATTACGGGTGACAGATACAAAGCTTGTGTTAAGTCCAGGACGGAACTTGTTGAATGAATAGCAATTGAGTTGAAAATTGGATGAATGGATTGAGTTTCCTCTCTCTCTCTCTCTCTCTCTCTCTCTTTCTCTCTCTCTCTCATAGACAAGATTGAATTCTCTGGGCCTTGTCAACTCAATGCTTATATTTCTAAGTGTGTTCTTGAGGGACATCACTTCAGGGTTAATTGGTATTTGAGTAAGATAAAGCTTCTATCAGACATATGTATGATGTAATCAGAACACAAAATCACTGCCAGAAATGCTCCATTTCAGTGTGTGCATTTCCTCCGCAGTGGCCAAATGACTGAGTCTCTTGTTTTGTTTTTAGTCCTGAAGCTCTTGGTGGCGCGTGCCTGTGCAATATTAGTATCTGGAGGGAACAACAACCAAACCAAAACAACAAAGACCCAACACTGCTGTTTCTGCTCAACAGATCCTAACTTAAGTTGGGTGGGGTGTGGCCTGGGCACTGGGGCTTTTAAAGTCTGCAAGGCAACAGTAAGGTGCAAAGCCTCAGAACCCACTGCAGACAGCAGTGAAGACTCACCAGGGGAGGTGTTGGTGGCAAGCGTGTTTCACACCAACACTTCACTGAGCGTAAACACAACAGAGCAAACTCTTACACCCACGAACCCAGGGCAGCCTGTGGACGATCTTTGGAAAAATTCAAATTTGTAAACTGATAATATATATAATTCCATGGGCCCCATATGGTTCCTGTTATCTTGAGGAGAACTATACACATTTGCCTTGCCCCGGGCAGAAAGATAAATAACAGATGTGGGTAATTTTTATCATACTTGTGCTGAACAATAATAGAAAAATAAGAAACAAAGAGGGCAGGGAGCAGAGCAACACTCCTGAAAATGAGTGTTTCAGTTATTGAGAAAATGAGCTCAAGTTATTCTACTCAAGTATTCTAGATTATATCCCACGTTTTCAACAGAGGTCACGGTTTCTAAGAGGGAATATCTCTCCCATGAAAGGAGGTGGTATTAAACAAGCAAGAGTAACACAGTCAATGTAATCCTTTGATAAACGCAATAACTAAAACCAACATGTAACGTTTCCTAAGCACTATATGTGATAAATTAATTACCTGGCTACAAGCCCAGATTAAATCTACAGTTGTATCCCCCACTCCGTCGGATGAGGAGCCAGACCCAGAGAATGTGGGCAGTTTGTCCAAGGGGACACAATGGTGTGATAGAGTCTCAGACTGACTTGAAACAGTCCAACTTCAGATGCCACAGTGAGGTAGCCCAGAGCATCTGATGATGACCGGGCGACAACACCTGTGTGTGGGGGGCAGGGATATCCAAGTGGAATGTGGGGCCCGAAGAATCTACTGGGAGAATGGTTGCTGATACTCTTGGGGAATTTAATAGATACACCAAGTATTGACTTATTTTAAATACTTAAATAACATGTTTTAGAGCTTTTACTTTGAAACACACGATATACAATGAATGCATATAAGTGTGTATGCACATGCGGATATGTGTATACTCTTTAATTGCTTAATTATTGGACACTCATAAATCTATGACAAATACATTGTATTAAGAATCAGGAAATTCATCGGTCATTTCCAGCCTCCTGCTTATGTTATCATTTATAAAGATACAGTGGTCGGTTCCACGAGGGGCAGCCAGTCACCCAAGGCCTCGGTGGGTCCGCTTGGCAGGTGGCCTGAGGCCTGGGTGGGAGACAGGCAGATACGCCATGAAGAGAGAGTTTGGGTATAGAGTTTATTTGGTGGGTTATGGAGGGGAAAGGGAAGGGTGAAGAGGAGGAATGGGAGAAGGGGGAAAAAGAGAGGGGGAGCGGGAATAGTATTTATCTCTTCAGAAGAGGGATGGGAAGAGAGAGCGGCAGGAGAGGAGGAGGGAGAGGAGGTAGAGGTGGGGGAGGGTTGGAGGTGGGCAGAGCTTGTCTCTTAAAGGGTCAGAGTACCCAGGTGACAGACCAGGCCAACAGATTATACCAGCTTGTTTTTGGTAAATAATGCTTGATTGGCATGCAGGCATGGGGGTGTCTTTGCACACTGCCTATGTTTCCTTGGCGTAGCAGAGTTAAGTATTCACAACAGAGACCCCCAAACAAAGTTCCTGACTTTGTAGAAAGCACTGGCAAGCCCCACCTCAGCTGCCTCTTTTCTCCTCCAGGGACAGCGGCTCCCATGGAATTCTACACCCATTTGCCTTTTAAGAAAATCTCTTAGTTGCACTTGTTGACCATAAAATGTGTCAATAAACCAGGAGGACAGATTCTTCGGTGATGTTTGCCGTGCGTATCCACTGTGGTGGTTGGGGGACAATGCCTCTTTGCTGCCCTGCAGTGATCTTTCGGGTGAGACTGTCTGCCTGTGCAGTGGTGGTGGTTGGGGGACAATGCCTCTTTGCTGTCCCACAGTGACCTTTCGGGTGAGACTGTCTGCCTGTGCAGTGGTGGTGGTTGGGGGACAATGCCTCTTTGCTGTCCCGCAGTGACCTTTCGGGTGAGACTGTTTGCCTATGCAGTGGCTGTTGGTGCACATGTGTTACTTTTGTAGATTTGTTGCTATATTGAATAAAGCAGCAACTACAAAATTCTCAGTATAATTTCTGATGAACATGCATAAGAAATCCCAGTAGAACCCATGTTGGCGGTTTTTCTCCGCACGCCTTACAGTGTGTTTCCTGCTGTCATCGGGTGGCTGTGTCCACCAGGCTACGCTGACAGCCACCCAGTTCTTCCCAGTCTTCACGTGTTTCTGTTAGTTACCATGGTGCTTCTGGTTGTGACACCGGGTTGGTGCGATCAGCGTGCAGCTTCATTAGTGTTCCTCTGGCTCATCGTGTCCTTCCCCATGACATTTCTCTTTTAATCAATGCATCTTCACATTGGCACACACATCTGACTTAGGTCACATGCAAGCCTGTGTTTTATGTTGTCAAGGACTTGAGCCTCAATTTTTATTCCATCTGATATTTTAGAGTCTTGTTCTGTCTCTATGGTGCTGGAGGTGGAAGCCAGGGTCTCACACCAGCGAGGCAAGTGTCCTCCCATCAAACTACACCCTCAGCTCTCCAAGGGTTTTCTTTGTCTTTTCATTTTAGGTATCTCAGTTATTCACACTCAATTTGGATATTAATGTGGGCTAAGTTTAAAGTTACCACCTTGGTCCTTGGTTCCTCTCTGCCTTATTTGTTAGAAACAAAACAGCTCACCCACTTATATTCCATTTTGTACTGAGTGAACTTTTGTCTCACTGTTTCCTTTGTTAGCTAATAGATTGAAATCCTTACTTTGTCAAGCGGGTGGTTGGTTACAGGTTATAGTTTATGTTTAATTCACCATAGTCCATTTATTAGTATTCTTACCACTTACATATCATAAGGACTTTATCATTACACATTTATTCTTCTGTAATTGTTCTATTGTAACCACGCCTTTTCATGTATGCATGCAAGGCTTCCTGTTGACACTCACCCAATCATCCTCTCTTCTCTCACTCCATCCCTGTCATCATCTCTCCTCCTTTCTCCATTTCCCAGTTCCCTTTCTCACATTCATATCCTTTTGTATTGTGTGATCACCAGTTTAGAGTGAAGCATGATTAATAAAAACTCAAAGAGAGAAAGTGGGGTTCAACCTGAAGGTCAGAAAAGCAAAACATCCAGTCACTGGCTTTTACCTCTCCCTCAGACAGAAAGGGCGATCCCGCCTCCCGGAGTCTCAGACGGAGACTGAGCCTGACGCTGTCTCCTCCCATCTCATAATCCTCTCTAGTTCTGGGATTCAGGGCTTGCGTCACCACCGCCTGGTTTCTATGGCAAACTAGTGTTTTACTGGGATTAAAGGTGTGTGTCATTGCTACCGGTCTGTAAGACTGGCCAGTGTGGCTGTTTTACTTTTCTGATCTTCAGGCTTTCTTTATTAAAATACAAATGAAATGCCCCTGCAGTAGAGCTATCTGCTGGAGCCTGGAAGTTTGCCTGTAGGTGCACAACTGAAGAAGATGACTGCCCCTCCCCCAGAACCCACCAGTATCCATAGCTCAGCAGGAAGCCCCTTCCAGATCCTGCTTGACTGTGGGTAGGCCCAATCTTTGCAGGCCCAGTGCGGGCAATCCCGGCTGCTGTGAGATTGTGTTTGCAGTGGCTGTGCCATGCCCGGAGCTCAGAATTTCACGGCCCTTCCTTCTACAGTCTGGTTCTCAGATCCCTCCCCTCCCACTTCTGTGTTGTTCCCCGAGCCTTAGGCCACGGGGTACAAATGTCTTCTATCACCTACCGGCATCCCCTTGAGCATCCATGAATTCTGCTATCACCACCATTGGCCTCAAGAAGAAGCTTCCTTCCCAAAAGAGGCGGAAGTGAGCATTTGTCACCGGGTATCAACGTAAATATTTAGGAGGTAGCTTGGCGCCAATTCATTTTGTTATTATATGCTGTGAACCTCGCATAATTTAAAAGTATTTTTTTGTTTAAACAATGAGATTTAAGGATAAATTGTAGGAAATTGTAGGAAAAATGTATCTGTTATATGATTACTAACTCTCTCATCCCTTGTGTAGATTCATAGTTTCATCTGGCATTGTCTCCTTGTGCCGGAAGGTGCCAGTGCCAACTTTTCTCACTTTCATATATTTGAAAAAGAACTCTTTAATTTCTTTTTATTTTTAATATTTTTGTAGATACAGAATTATCTGATGCCTATTTTCTTTTGTACCTTAAAATTTCCATGCCATTGTCTGCTTACTTATATTGGAAAGTTTAAAAAAATTATTTTTAATTATTGTTTGTATGAGTGTCTATATGGATGTGGACATATGTGCAGTTGCCCACACAGGCCAGAAGAGGGTGCCGTATGTCTAGCAGCTGGAGCAACAGACAGTTGTGAGTCACTGTGTGGGTGCTGGGAACTGAACTTTGGTCCTCTGTAAGAGCAATATGTCCTCCTAAATGCTGAGCCATCTCTCTAGCTCCAAGGGGGAAAATCACTTTAAGATTTTCTGTTTTATGAATTTTGAGTAATTTCTTAAATTTTGTTGCTTACTTCATGTTCCCTCTGATTGGAAGACCATTAAGATTCCTCTTGTGTGTGTGTGTGTGTGTGTGTGTGTGTGTGTGTGTGTGTGTGTGTGTGGCAGGGGTGCAAAAGGCAAAAGTTTTAGCCAATATTTAAAAACACATGTCTCTGTCTCTTGGACAGTTTATTATACTGTATCTACCTAAAAGCATCTACAATACATTCTAAGTCTTTATATACAGATGCATATATAGTTTAAAGGAAAATCTCCCTTCTGGGTAGACAACGTTCTCCCCAAGAACCATAGACCTCAACAATGAGCATGAGAAGGTCCTCTTTTGCGTTCTTGGTCATGGTTGTCCAAGAGGCTCCCAAAACTTTGTAAGCCCAATTGCCTTTGGTTGACTCCCCCCAAAGATCCTCAACTACAGAATCTAAACACTGGCGTGGGTACACTGCCAGAAGAATGCTTCAAAAACTTACTGGCAAAAATGATCACGGAGATTCTTAAAGTTAAAGAAGAGGCAAGAAGCAGATGTGTTCTGCTAAGAACCTAGAGAGGGGAATTAACAAACACAGGCAAAAGTTAGCAAAATGATTGAGAATATGAGCAATATGCATCGTCAGTATGGATTAATTGTTGTTGTTGTTGTTGTTTGTGTTTTCAAGACAGCGTTTCTCTGTGTCCAGTCCTTGTTGTCCTCTGTAGCACCTGCACTATGGGAAGGTATGCGAGTGGGAGCTAAGCTGGAGTTGTAAAAACACATGCACATAGACAGACAGAGACACGGGGACACGGGTCATCTTTGAGACAAGAACGCCCACTCTATTGTGCTCAGGAACAGCTTGTATAGGCCTCTGGCCATGCCCCAGCTTTCGGGAAAGTGAGATTTTGTGAAAAAACAAACAAATAGAACTGCAGGAAATGTTAAGAACCAGACAATCTGTAGTGAATCAAATAAAAAGCATGGGAAAACAGTACCAGTGGGCTTTCCCAAGCAGAGGGCCATCAGGACTGGAGATCAAGGTCGACAGAAGGCTACATTCAAAGACCAGCAAGCACAAAATAAGCACAGTCACAGTGTCCGAGAACTCTGCGATGAGATAAAGAGACTGAACTTGAGAGTCTATGGGATAGATGGAGCTGAGATAAAAATGAAAAACACAGAGAATCCAGTCAGAATTTCCCCTGTGCAGATCTTCTGCACAGGAAATAGAAGTAGAATTGAAAAAGCCTTGGCAGAGAGCGGTCACCACAGTGAACCAACGGCCCACAGAGTAGAGAGGGGGTTCACCATCAGGCAGAGAGTGGTCACCACAGTGAACCAACAGCCCACAGAGTAGAGAGGGGTTTCACCGTCAGACGGGTGGCATCTATGATACATAAAGAATTACAAAAATCAAACACCGGAAAACCAATGTGATCAGTAAACGGGCTGAAAAACCGAGTCACAGCTCTCAAAAGCAGAAACACTTTGAGATATTATTTGAGTATTTTCTGAGGCAATAAATACTAGAAAGTATCCTTGTTCTTCAGGAAATATAAATGAAAACTTCTTTGAGATACCATCTCATCCCAGTCAGAATGGTGACAATTAAGAAAATGACCAGGGTACTGATGTGGATGTGGGGTAAAAGGAACTCATCCCTTAGTGGTAGGAGTGTAAATCTGTTGTAACTTTCATGGAAACCTGTGTGTAGATTCCTCCATAAATGAGAAATAAACCTATAGCATGACCCATTCACACTATGTTTGGCTGCATATGTGTACTAAACATAACACAGTAATACTTGTTCATACATGTTCATCGCAGCACAGCTCACAACAGTCAGCAAATGGGAACAGCCTACTTGCCCATCAGTAGATGAATGGATCAAGAAAATGTCTTGCATACACTGAGCTTTCACATAGCCATAAAGGAAATAAAAGGACAGAATTATAAGTAAGTTATTGCAGGAAGCGAAGCAAGCCAGACTAGGGAAGATGAAACACTGCTCACTTTTACTCACATACAGAACATAAATTTAATGTTTTTATGCATGCACATACATTTGTGCATATGTGTGTATTCATGTATGTGTGTAGTCAGGAAGGGGGTCAGTAGAGCAGGAAGAGATCTTAGGTAGGGAAGAATGGAGAGGATGATAAGAAATCAGAAGGGGAAACTATCCCAGAGAGAGAGATAGGAACTGGCCAGGATAGGGAGGGGAAGTAGGAGAGGAAAGTGGGAGAGATAAGCAAATGAACACAGAGTATGACACATACATATGCAAATGATGTAATTGAGCCAATTATTTACATGCTAATCTAAGAAAGTGTTTTTAAAATAAAAATTTTAAAAGATTACCAATCTTTTACAAAGTCTAGTCTGTTGATTGATTTTCCCCCTCATCTTAAGCTTTGCTTCCTGCTTATTTCAGGTGGGGTAGCCTCCCCTCCCCCACATATGTTTTTGTGTGTGATGTGTATGTTCCTGTGTGTGGTGTAGGTACACATGTGGAGGTTAGAGGAAGGTCTCTGTTGCTTTGCTCTTGTATATGATGCTAAATTCCAAAGGTTGTTCTGGTTCTGCTTCCTACCGTGATGTAGGAACACTGGGATTACAGATGAGCCCTGCTTTATGTGGGTTCTGGATACTCAAACTCGGGTTCCCATGCTGCAGGCCAAGTGTGTTCCCAACTGAGCTAACTCACCAGACACCTGGCAACATTTTGTGTTGTGGGATAGTTGTACACTGTGCGCAGATGTGTCATTGTGAGTGGTTTAATAAAAAACTGAACATCTAATATCTAGGCAGGAGAGGTTAA
Organism: Ondatra zibethicus; assembly: GCA_004026605.1. NCBI lineage: Eukaryota > Metazoa > Chordata > Mammalia > Rodentia > Cricetidae > Ondatra > Ondatra zibethicus. The sequence continues at coordinate 14,797 of PVIU01007856.1, read as the reverse complement.
GCAGAGAGAGGAACTCAGGGTAAGAATCTAGGCATGGAAGAAACACTAGAGAGACATGGGACAAGTCAGATGTACAGGATGAAAAAGAGGGAAAAAGTCACATCACAGGATGTAGATTAATAGAAACAGGTTAATTTAAGTTACAAGAGCTAGTTGGGAACAAACCTGGGTTAGAGGCCAAGATTTCATAATTAATAATAAGTTTTTATGTCATTATTTGGTGTTGGTGGTCCCCAAAGCAAGTCTGACAAGACTCACAATAACTGGTGCCCACCGCATGGCAGGTACATCTATATAAGGCTTGGGAAAGATGAATAAAAAGTTGTGAACAAGGATCTAGACACATCTAGTAACTGCTGTCTCTCATGTAGTCTCTCTGTTTCAGCTCCTTTAAGAGGACCTGTTGTTCAGCCCAGGACTTAAACAGCTGGAAACTCCAATACTAAGAAAACCTCTGAACAGATACAATATGCTTGAAAATGTGCTTAGGGGCTAAAGAAAGAAAAAGAAAATGGGTATAGATAGTCATAGAAAAAAATAGTTTAAAATAATAACGTCTTTAAAGAGAATGTAAAGTAATATAAAAAAGAATAAGCCATGTATGGATGGGAAATACACAGGGAGCCTGCATTCTGCATGGTATTTTAATGACTTTGAATGTTTTATTTTTTTAAATATTTTTTATGGTTTATTTAACTTTATCTTTTTATGCGCATTGGTGTGAAGGTGTCAGATCCCCTGCAACTGGATCTTCAGAGAGTTGTGAGCTGCCATGTGGGTGCTGGGAATTGAACCTGGGTCCTCTGGAAGAGCAGTCAATGCTCTTAACCACTGAGCCATCTCTCCAGCCCCACTTTGAATGTTTTAAATGCTGATGAGCAAAAGGCAAATGCTGCTGCGAGACACTGGATTATAGAAAAAAAATGCTAAATTAAACCAGTCTGTATATTTTAAGGATGTCATAACTTCAGAGAGGAAGTCAGAAAGTGTGTTGTGTTGGGGGAGATGTTCTGCCTTTGTTTCCACAGGAAACAAAAAAGCTATGGATTCCTTCCAAATTAATAAGAACCAGATTTGGTCACGGGGAACCTCCTGAAAATCTTGGCTACAGACATGAAGGAAGAAACAGAAAACCTGCAGGACAGGTGGTGTGTAAGTGGTCCCTTGACAAGGGATCAAACGTGAGACTAGATGAGACTTGATAAATCTTGTTGGCTACAGAGTTTCATGACTTATTACTACATGCCATCCTTTCATATGGCATGGATGGAGATTTGTATTACAGGTTGGTTATGCAGTCCAAATGGACTTATAAAGCTGACAGATGCCTTTTACTGGCTCAAATATAGAGCAAAAATTCATCTTTAGCTGATTTGTACATACCGTCCTTTCCATACGTGTGTTAATGCAGATATATATGTGTATATATATATATATATATATATATATATATATATATATATATACACATATCACCTTTAAAAGTTTGTGTGTTTTTAGAAAAAGAAAAGACCAGACAGCAATGAAGACAAGTAGCCCAGGTGATCCAGCCTCTCAGAATGCCTCTTTGCAAGTTGCTCAAAATTCTGCATCCAAGACAACTACAAAGCAGTTAGCTAAGATGGTCCAGTCTCATAAGCTATTCCAGTCAGGACTTCAGGTAAGTTCTTCACTTTCCCATTACACCAAGACTGGACAACAGCAAGCTCTCCCAGGACTTGACCATTATCTTAATTTTCTCAGGGTCCCCTAAAGATGTCATCACCCCTAGACGACAAGAAGTAATTTTTGGAAATCAATGCCCACATTCCCAAGAGGTGGAATGGGTATATTTTGGTCATTTGATGGGTTACGGATGTTTGCCATTGTTTAGGGTGGTTGGTTGCAACTTGTTAATGGTCACGGTCAGGGAAAAACCTAAGCAAAAGAGTTAGATTCAGGGATCTCATTCTGAAAAGAAAAAAAAAAGAAGAGAATGTAGAAATGATGGGACAGAAAAGTAGATGATGGAATCTACTTTTAAACTAAAGAGCAACTATTAATCTCAAATATTTTACGTTGATATGGATTTTTATATATGAATACAAATTTAAGGTTTTTTTGCTTTAACATACTATATATGTTTCTGCTTTGTTTATGGTATTGTATCTATATAGATCACTTAAAACTGTAATGTCAAGTTCTAGTTCTTGAAAGCTATTATTACAAACTATTTAGAATATTTAAGAAATGCTTGTTAATAGTAATCTATAATAAACTTACAACCATGTTAGGTATATTTTCAATGATAAACATAATATATTTGAGGTAGATGGGTGGTTTTCAAACACTTCAGAGATCTATAGAATATGGCATTTAAGATGTTTTAATAAGCTAAGGCTTTTCATGACAGTGAGATACATCTGCTCCTGGCAGCACCAATTTACTTCAAGAAAGGATGATAGGCATCAAAGAACCTCCATATGGAGCTTGCTTTCACTGTGGCAAAGCCAGTCACTGGGCAAGAAACCGCCCTTGCCTCAACTGCTGAAAGCACACTGTGCTGATTGTACAAGCAGGATGTAAAATAAGGTAGCTGCCGAACTTTGCCAAGACAAGAACAGTTCTTCAAAATTACCTGCTTCTCAAAAAAAGTCTGTCAGATATTCTAGGCTTGTAGGCTGAAGATGGATATCCCAATGTTGCAGAGGAACCTCGGGTGACTTTTCAGGCAGCCAGATGTCTCTATTGTTTCTATAGTTTTGGAGTTGTTTGCTCGGCATTTCCTATTTATTTAGGTAATGTTTTTATCCTTCTCAGGTCTCTGGTGGGATTGAAGACTAGATAGTTATACTGTTTTCTTTGTTACCAAATTCAGAAAAGACACCCATATAAACCTGTATATATTTGTAGAAACTGTAAGCTTTCTCTCACTCTCTCGAAACTTTAATGTTCCTCTGTCCCTCCCTCTCCATCCTCTCACCACCCCAATCCTGTACACTTGATTGCAAGGGACATGATTCAAGACCTCTGTGGAAGTCTGCAACCCTTGATGGTACCAAGCTCCATCAACAGGTATCTCCCTATGTCAATATACACACAACCAAGTTTAGTTCAACTGTGCACTGGTCACAGTGAGTGGTAAACAACAATATCTAATAATGCAGTAGAGCAAGAGTTCTAAGAATGTGTAATAATGGGCATAATCCCACTGCCTCAGTTTTGCACTGTGCCCACCATGTCTGTCACCTGCTGACAACTAAGTTCCCATGATCAGGTACATGTATGGACACACAAACTGGAATATATGAACACTTAACATACATGAATCAAATTCTCATCTAGAAAAGGTCTGTGCACATGCATGTTCTCTATTGCTGAGGAGGGCTACTTGTTCGTCCTGGCTACCCAGAACCAAAATAACCACACAGAAACTATATTATATAAAACACTGCTTGGCCCATTAGCTCTAGCTTCTTATTGGTTAGCTCTTACATTTTAATTTAACCCATCTCCATTAATCTGTGCATCACCATGAAGTCATGGCTTACCAGCAAAGTTCCGGCACGTCTACTTCTGGCAAAGGATCCATGGTGTCCCTCGTCTAACTCCACCCTTCCTTCTCCCAGCATTCAGTTCTGTCTTCCACGCCTACCTAAGTTCTGCCCTATCAACAGGCCAAGGCAGTTTCTTTATTCACTAACCAAGACAGAAGGACCTCCCACATCAGTTCTTCATAGTTTTCAGGTAGCAGTGGCTCCTCCCAAAGCTCCACCCAGTCCTCCCAGCACAGTGTGAGAGGCGTCCCCTCCTTGATCCTCTTGCTCCCAGCTCTGTCGTAGATCTGCTTCAACACTGCCTTCATGACCATCCTCCATGACACCACTCTCTGGTGGTAACTAAGGTCTCGGGGCTCTTCACCCGCAGTCCCCAAAGGTTCCAGAACCTGACAGCTGCTCAGTAGATGAGGGTAGGTGGGGTTCTAGGGTAAGAGAGAAACAGTGTCTGCCGGGTACTCATCTCCCACCCCCATTGGTGGAGCACAGCGATCCATGTAGAAACAGAGACATCTACCCTTATCTTTAGGCACTACAAATTTCAACTTATTTTCAGGCAAGTTAGTTGAGCACACGACTCCCCCAGGGCAGGAGGCTAGGGTGGGAGGTATGGCATTGCTCAGTCGACAGAAATAGAGGTGAGTCAGTCTGGTGCCCACATGTGCTGTGAATGCTGGCAGCCAGCCAGAAAGCAGGTCTCAATTAAGCAGATGAGGCCAAAGAAAGCACATATGAGACCCAGGCACCTCACCCAAATTCCAGTTCTGTTTCTGAATACACCCTGTCCCCAGCACTAGGGAGAAACTGAAGTGTGCAGATACACCAGCCAGCTCCAGAGTCTTCTACAATCTCTGAGGCATTTCCTCTGGCACCAGGCAGGAGGCCTCAGGAGCTGTGTGTGTGTCTGTGCCTGTGTGTGTGTCTGTATGTGTGTATGTCTGTATGTGTGTGCCTATGTCTCTCTGTGTGTGTGTCCGTGTGTATGTCTGTATGTGTGTGCCTATGTCTCTGTGTGTGTGTGTCTGTGTGTATGTCTATATGTGTGTGCCTATGTCTCTGTGTGTGTCTGTATGTGTGTATGTCTATATCTCTGTGTGTGTGTCTGTGTGTGCATGCACACATCTGCATAGCGAGGTGCAGTCCTGTGTCCATCCGGAAAATCCATCACATCGAGGGCAGCAGTAGCCCTGTCTTGTCAGGACCACAGTGGTTTCTTTTTAGAGACAGGGAGAGCACCTGAGAAGTCACTTAGAAGACACATGGGTCACATCCAATCAGTGGCTCCCAAGTGTAGACAAGCAGCCTCTATGCTCGCTGGCTCTGGAGACAATATCATCTATCCCTGTGCTCAGGCCCCATAATTGCCTCTCATTCCTGAATCCTGCTGAATAATGACCTCTCCTCCCTGGGCTTGCAGAAATGCTGCAGAGGAAACAGTATATCTGAGCTCACCGGTCCAGAAATTCTAACCAGATGATAGAAAAATATGTTTCACCAAAGTAAGAGTTCTGGGGATGTTGAAGAGCCCCACATAATCTCATAAGCAGCGTTTTCGAGGCTCAGTTCCTAGGTGGGGCCGGCAAGACCGCCCACCATTCTTCCACTGTCGTTTCGATAATTCTTCTCTAGTTCCTTGCTTTTTTCTTGTGAGGGAATATAAGACTTCCCTTTTAAACAAATCAGTAAATGACAGGGTTGAAGGGAAAGAAATACCTTGCAAACACACAGATACACACACATACACACACAGAGATACACACACAGAGATACACACACATACCCACACAGAGATACACACACAGAGATACACACACATACACACACAGATACACAGAGACACACACACAGATACACAGAGACACACACACAGATATACACACACAGATACACATACATACACACACACACAGAGAAGGGCATGGGGCGATTTTAAAAATCTGTAATGGCCAGCTCTCAGGAGGCAGAGACAGGTGGGTTACTGGGAGTCACTTTGGGCGGAGACAGCGGGCAGGAGGACAGAGGCTTCCCCCTCACAGTCAGCAGTGATTGGTCTCGCCTCGATCCTTAGGGAAGGTCCCAGGTTTCATGAGCAGCACAGTTTGCTCGTGACTGAACCCTCCCACCTGACTCTGACCATCATGCTAGTCAGATGCCCGTGCATTCTGACACAATTGGTGTGCTGGGGGCAGAGCTCTATGGTTCATAGTTACTTTTAATTAGTTGACAAAAGTCATTTCCCATAGTGAACCAGTGGGAAAGAGTGTTCACATGCCAAAACTAGATCTCACTTGAGCAAGGATGACTGAGGCTTTGGACACGGGCTGCTTAGCATCACATGTAGGTTCACTTTCTGTGTGTACTGTGACTCTACCCCCAGGAAAATCTAATGTCCTCTTCTGTTACTGCATGCAGGTGGCACACATACATGCAGGCAGAATACTACATCTAAAATGAAATTAAAAAAAAAAAAACTAAATGAGAATGCTTAATATTAGCAAAGGCCCAACTTCAAGTAATGTTTTAAAATAGTTTTTCTCTTTGGTAATTATATTTTTGAACATTCCACATTCTATGCCCAGTGCCTCTGAGCACAGATTTTAGGTTTGGCATATATTATTACATATGAACCAAAGGAATGTGTCACCGCTATGGACTGGGGTAGGTGAAGGCCTCTCCAGGATCTGAGGTGCCATACTGGAAGGCAGATCTTCAGGGGGCTCTTTATTCCTACGTCTAGAACAGGACCCAGGACTGACGATCCTAGGGATGCTTGTGTGATGCTGGCTTTGTGTAGACGTAGAGGTTTAATGAACTGGATAAGTCCCTACAGACAGCTGTTGTCAGGATCCACAGAGGACTCACTGCAGGATCTCCCACAAACATCAAAGGCTGACGTCTGTTCTCCAGGACAGCACAATGCACCATTTCCACACATCCTCTCTTCAGCTCCTCCCTAGATTATTTATAAAGCTGAGTGCAACTGAGTAAATAGTTGTTGTGCTGTGTTGTTTCCAGAACAAAGACAAGAAAAAAAATGCTGAACACATTTGGTACAGATGCAGCTTCTTGGCAAATATTTGTATCTGTGGTTGGTTGAATCCACGGATGTGGGGAACCCACTGATAGAGATGACTGAAATCCCCTTTTCTCCTTGGCCAAAGGTTGCCAGATGTTTCTCTCACTAGATCTTCTCTGCATAAGTGAATATGGGAGAGACAGAATGAGACCACAGCATAGGAAAGAAGTTTCGCGGAAATGGCGTCAAAGAAGACAGAGGTCAAGGTCGTGGTAAAAACAAACCTCTCAAGACTTGTAGACTAATGACAAGATAGTGTGGGCCGGAGGCTGCCCTAGAGGTCTGTGAGGTCTCTGGGTGGAAAACTCATTTACCCTGAGGGTGGAAGTCAGAATGAGGCAGTAGCAACCGAAGAAATCCCTGAATTTGGAGAGGGAAAGGGCTTCGGTGCAGGGAGCCGCCACGAACGTGCCTCAGAAATGTTTCTTGAAGTTTGACGGAGCTCCTGCTTATCCACGGATGTGTTTCTTTCCCTTTCTCTGGGGGTGGGAAGAGGGGGGTGCAGAGGCTAGAAAAATCCAGTGCAGGCGGCCATTCTCCGTGGACTCTCGATGGGGAGGGTGACAGGAAGGGCTCCGTGAAGGAGAAGGGCCGTCTTAGACTCTACTCCCCGATGACTGTCTTCCCTAGGGACCAAAGAGAGGTTGTAACCGGGGGATGGGGTTGAAGATCACAGTGTGGAATTCCCAAGTTTGTGCAGCTCGGGATGCCAGCTATCCCTCTCGGGCAGACTGGAGTGAGAGGCAGAGGTACCACACAGCAGGGTGCCGGTGCCTATTAGCTCCCATGGTGGAAGTGTTCTCAGGGAGGAAGGAAGTTACTGACAAAAATCCTCATCATTTTCTTTGACAGCAAGAAGGTGTGTTCATCTTCCTGGGGGAAAAATGATTTGAAGAGGTGTTTCTGAAAAGAGCCTTGCAGAAAGTAGGCGTGGATAGAAGCTCAAAGTGTTCTTGGCAATCTAGAATGGGCTGTCTCTATTGTGTAGAGAACCCATCTCTTCTGGGACCTACGTATGACTCTTCCTCTTAGGTCACCTGGTACTTGAAATAAACATCCATGTGGTTTTTCGCTCTCAAGATCATGTCTTCCCGCAATCATTCAAGCCATGATTCCATCCCCTGTCAATCTTTCTTCACAGACTTCCCAAACCACTAACAGCTCTCTGAACAAAAAAAATAGACTTTTGTCTCGATTTTTTCCTTATGTAGATCCCCTAGAACTGAAATATGCATAATTTTACTTGTTTTCTTCTATATTTCATAAATGACACATCTTCTTTATGCTTTACTTGCTTGTTTATGCATGGCATTGGTTGCTATGGGGACAGTTCAAGTGTACTTCGAGCAATGATTCTCTTCTGCTGTGTCAAGGATGCTTACTTTCAGCTTCACGATCTTTAAAAGAGAAACTATATTCTTTAGACAGTGGTTTTTGGAAGTGGTTATATAGCAATATATTAAAAATTCAGAGAACAGACGCTAGCTTTTGTGTACTTGTTACATGTGTATAAAATAAACCCATGTATGAATATACATGTATATACCTATAAATGCATTGACACATATAGATCTACATTTTCTATATAGAAACATGTATATACACATATATATGCCCGTGTATATATTTTTGCATACTTCATTTAAACATTTTTGTACATATCTTAGAACATATGCAAAATAGTCTTAATGATAATATTTTAAGTTGAAGTGGCATATGACTTATTTGAGACATTTATAGCTTTATTTTCTATAGTTTTAAGGGTTACATATCTCAAAATCAAAATAAATTTTCGAAGAAAGGAAAAAATATCATATTTAAATTTATGCCTATTTAGTAACAAATACATTATCACAAGTCATTAATTTTGAGAAAATATAAAGATATGAATATAAATAAAGGTTAAAACAATCACTTATATTAATTATACCTTCTAGTTATTAATAAATGATAATAAATTAAATATAGCAATTTTACTTTCAATGAAATAAGTAAGCAAGAAATCCCTGTACTCATGCGGAATGTTTGAGCAGTAGGTGTCTATACATAGCCAGTGTGTTTTATAGTGTTTCCCGTGGAGTTTGATCAGTCTGTGCTGCAGAGCCAGCCACAGTGAGAAGTGCTGGCAGGGTGGCCACTTAAACAGCCTCCTTTTCTCCCTTTCATTTTGTTTTCATTTTTCTTTTTTGAGTCTTCAAATTGCTAATTGTGGGTTTATTCTTATTTCTGATGTTCAATAAAAAGAAAAGATGATTTACAATCATTCTTTTAGTGATATCTGAATTGTCTCAGAGAAGATGAAGGATACGGGATGGGTTGATAGGATACGATAAAAACAAACAGCTAGGGGGCCAATGAAACTTCCTGGACATTGATGAAACACTCATCCCCTCCCCCTTCCCATCCTCTCTCCTCCTCCCCACATGCCCCCTCCCTTTTCCTCCCCATATTCTCTCTTCTTCTTCCACACTCCCTTACCCCTTCCTCCTTCCCTCCCCTTCCTCCTCTTCTTCCCCTTCCACCTGTTCCCTCTCCTCCCCCTTTCTCTTCCTGTACTTCTCCTCCTCTTCCCTTCCCCTTACTGCCCCGCCCAGGATATTTACCCACTGCCTGTACAGTATTTTGGATGCTGTGGAGAAGTCTCTCCAGTACTCCAGCTCCTGACCCACATACTCTGCTTGCAGATAACTCTGTGTCTAATTTGTTCATCCTTGATATCCAGTCAAGGTGGCAGCTGTACCAGGAACATACGTAGATGTCAGCCTCTCTCTGCCTAGCTACTCCACTTCATGGGTTTCCCTTGATGGAAACTGAGTGTGGCTCATAGGTAGTTGGAAAGAAGAAGGCACAACTAAGGGGAAGCTGGGCCCCAGCTGCCAGGACTGAGCAGCAACCCAGCCTGGGAAGGAGGCTAAACCAGCCTATCTCCATCGTGAACTTGAAAGCCATCTCATAGTAAAGGCAAACTGGTGTGGTAGGAGGAGGCTTGTTTGTCCTGGCCACCCAGAACCGAAACAACCACACAGAAGCTATATTAATTAAGTCACTGCTTGGCCCTTTAGCTCTAAGTTCTTATTGGCTAACTCTTACATCGTAATTTAACCCATTTTTAGTACTCTGTGTGTCACCAGGAGGTCATGGCCTATCAGCAAAGTTTTGCGCATCTGTCTCCTGCATTGGCTCCATGGCATCTCTCTGACTCCGCCTCCTTTCTTCCAACATTCAGTTTAGTCTTCCCCGCCTAGCTCTGCTCTACCCTATCAGTCCAAGCCAGTTTCTTTATTAACATTCACAGTACACAGAGGGAAATCCCACATCAAACTAGGTTCATTCCTGTTTACAGTAAATCTGTTTCTCAAGACTGGGCTATGTTCCAGCTATGACCTTAACCTCAAAATATTCTGTATGACCTGTTTCTGAAAGTCTTTGTTCCTATAGGTTGTGATGACCACCTTGCAGTCATGTCTTTATTCCAAGAGGTTATTTTGGTCAACTTACAATGCTTATTTTCTATTTCTGTAATTCCGCCTATTAGCCTGCCCAATCCCCCATTTGGAAACCCCATACTTCAGAGCTATAAAAAACCCTTAACTTCACCCTATCCAATGCTCATCTCTTGAAGCCCGCTTTAGGGAGACACAGCCTGCGTATACAAATAAAGCTTGCTTTAGTTAATTTGGCCATGATTTGAGTCAGTGATCTTTCTCCTCACCCCCGGGGGATTAACAGTAGACTTCCCTTTGCTTCTGAACTCTCTTCCAGAGACTGGCAGGGGCCAAGGGGCGGGGAGGGGGCAGGGGAACTCATCCTTAGGCAAGACATCCTGGATTCCTCAGCAATTTCCCCCAAAGGAGCTGTCTATGGATGACAAACTTCTGCTCGTCTTTCTGAAACACAGTGACAAATGAAGAAAACTGAGCTGTCCTCAGTCTTGTTGAGAATGCGCAGAGGCCCCTGAGCATGCTGGGAAAATGGGTTACCTAGAGTCACTCTACAAGTACACATAGAAAAAAACAAAACAGAGAAGAAATGTTATAATGTTAAAGGGTGTGTGAGAGAGAATACCATTGATTTCATTGTTTTCTTTATGCTCTAAAATAAAAATTCTCTACAATCATCTACAAAGATCATATGTACTTATTTTAAAGGGAAAAGCAATGGATACTGTTAAAACATAATTTTAAAAAACTCCTAAGTATTGGTAAAATGCGTTTAAATAGGTTTGCACTCGGAGACACCGTGTGGAAAAACAAATGGCCCCCTCCAACAACCAGGAGCAGAATAGATGGCTGGTAACCATGAGAAGAAAATGGATCCAAATTCAAGAGGATGTCGCCATTCTCCATTCCAAGTATTCAGGGTATAGGGCAGGATGAAGCTGTGTTTGTGGATGAAGGAAGGGGCTGGTGTTTTCTGTGTCAGCTGGCTTTTCTCTCTTTAACCAGGCTACATTTTCAGAACACCCATCCTTCTAATTCTCAAGCTTTTTTCCCCTTCATAATTGTGACCTCCTATAACGATGGGGAAACAATCCCTCCTGTGCCCTGTGGCCATGGTTCTGAGATTAGCATTCCCAGAGGATGCCAGTGATCTCTCCTGTAGGATCACATGTTTCAGAATGCCCAGCTTCACTCTGAGACTTCAGTCAGCTGGGAAATAATAGATGGCTGGAGACTCATCTTACAGCATCAGAGTTCATTGCCAGGCTGTGCTAAATACTGGCTGGCTTCCTTTTGCAAATTACTTTCATGAGCTTAAACAATCATAGCAGTGATTAAATGCAGTTATGAATTCCAAAGTGCAACTTTGAGACAGAATTCCAAATACCTGGTTCTAATGGGTCAATTCATTCTCCTGGATAAACAAATACCAGAGTTCAGAAAAGGGGTCAGAGGCAGCATTGCCATTATTTCTGAAGAGCAGGGTTTTAAAATGCCTTAATTTGCCAAATGGCTGCATGAAGCCAACCCAAAAGAACAAAGCAGTCCTTAAATCAAGTCCCTCCCACTTTAGAGTTGCTTGTTTATTTTCTTTTCAAAAGAGAGGTCTCCATGTAATTGCTCCATTAGTACCAATCTATGCTTCTTCCTAGATGGTCAACAAATCTGATCTTTGTTAATGATGCCCCCTCTTTCTCTCTCACTTCTTCATTCTTATAAGTCCTCTGGATTATGTATGCCAAGGACCGAAGTAGGGGAAAGTCACCTTAGTTCCAGGGCATGTCATTTCTAGCTGCTGTGGAATATAAAACTAAAAGGTAGGAGTGTTTTAGGCTGCACAGGGCGAGACAGCACGGGAGGAGAGAACAAGAGATGAGGGCGCAGCTTTAAAGAGAGCAGGTGCTTTAGCTCACTGTTTGTCGCTGTAACGAAATGCCTAAGGCCGATTAATTTATGAAGAGGTTTAACTGCCTTTATGGTCTGGAGAGGGTGGTGTTCAAGAGCTTGCCAGAGGCTGTGCCATACCGCATTCAGTCTCTGAGGAGGGCCTTCTTGCTGTACCTTAACAGAGAGACAGTACTCATGCCTATCGGCCCCAGGTCCCTCTTTTTCTTCTTGGAAAAAGCCATCCATGCTATAGAGGAACTCTACTCCCATGAACTCATCACAGCTTAATGGGGGAGTTCAAAGCATTTGTTTCTAGGTACTAACCTAGCCAGGGTGGCATGTGGCTGTGGGGATGGGTTACCTCTGTGTGTTCTAGACATTCCTTTCCCAACAGAGGTCCAGGAGAGGGACAGGAGAAGAGGAAGAAGATGAGGTGGCACCCTTGGTCAGTCTTGTTCCCTTGTACTGGCAATGCTCTAGGGTTAATACATAGGATTGAGACAAAAACTTTAGAGGGGCCAGGTCAAAAATATAAATAAACCAACTTCCCAAGGCTATGAGGTCATAGATCTAAGAGGAGAGCCAACTATCACCAATTTCCTAGACCAGCATAATTTCTAGCTGCATTCTAAATACTTATCCTTATACCCACAGATAAGTGTCGCACTCATCCCTCATCAAAGAGACTTCTTCTTGCAACTGATGGAGACCACTATGCTGGAGACCACTACAGGAAAACGCAACTGGTGAAAATGAAAAGACCGACAGATTCTGGTACGCTCGGCTCCACCTGACCGCACCCAAGGCTCAGGAAACATTGCAGAAGAGGGTGCAGAAAGACTGGAAGAATCAGAAGACCAGGAAAGGGGCTATGAGACTGTGTCCCCTTGAAACTATAGGGAACTACGCCCATGATACCTCAACAATATGTCTACCTAAACAAGCCCTAAAGAAATACAATACAAATGGACATGCTAGCGTGGGAGGGGACATCTTATGGTACCCCAGCCATAGATGAAGAACTACAGGTAACTGAACTAACTACTGAGAGTGGGGGTCTTTCCCAGGGATGAGTCCCCAATCGACTGTGGGTCTGCGGTCTTCCAGTCCTCCTCAGTGTGATGGTTGATCTTCTTTGTCAGCGAGACGCGATCATCACCTTGAAAATACATCTGTGTGTCTGTTTCCAGAAAGCTTTGGCTGAAGAAGAGTGCCACCATCCCACGGGCTGGGCTTCCAGCTGAATGAAAAGGAAACAGTGACCTGGGCACCAGCTCAGTTGTGTCTGCCTCCCATGGCACCATGTGACCTGTCACCTCAAGCGCCCATACCACACCTTCTCCTCCATGATGAGTTGAGTTCATTCTGACCCAACAATCCAAAATAAGCTTTGTCACAGGAACTAAACAAAATAACTAATCCTATGTGAAAATGGCTGCAAAGGAAGGCTGTTGGTACCTCTATGCTGGGCTGTTGGTACCTTCTATGCTGGACTATTGATACCCTCTATGCTGGGCTGTTGGTCCCCTCTATGCTGGACTGTTGGTACCCTCCATGCTGGGCTTCTGGTACCCTCTATGCTGGGCTGTTGGTACCTTCTATGCTGGGCTGTTGGTACCCTCTATGCTGGGCTGTTGGTACCCTCTATGCTGGGCTTCTGGTACCCTCTATGCTGGGCAGTTGGTATTTTCCATGCTCATGTGTTCTTTCCCATTAGAGAAAAATGCTACCAAATCATTTGAAAGTTTTAAACTCTAGTAAAATTTTCAGTGTTTACAAAGCCATTTAATACCTTCTACTATGCTTCAGAGTTCAACATAATCCCTTAATTTATGTTGACATTCTTTTGGGAGGATGCGCTTGAGTCTTTTAGAAGGAGGAAAGCTTTCATTCTTTCCTGGAAAAAGATTTTCTCTCTGCCTGCTTCCCCATCCCTACCTGATTTTGATGTTGACTGATTTTATAATGCTGGACATTTCTACTTCATTCGTTTGAGGAGTCTTTGAGACCCCTCAAGTATCAAACAAACACGCATGTCAACTCGACTCCTGTAAGAGGCAATAGCCACACACTCTGTAGTCTCCTTGTCCTTAGTGCCACAGGCTTTGGAGTCTCAGAGGCCCAGTTAAAGTCATTTCAAATCCCTTTAGAACAACTGACCCAGATTAGAAACCAGTGTGTCGGTGGGAGGGGCAGGAAGGAGAGGACGTGTCCCCAAAGGTCTTTTGTTTTAAGCCCAAACAGTCTCTTGAAAGGCCCTTTTGGAAGGGGGAGGGCTTATTAAATTTTTCAAAATGTCTTTAGTGTCTTTCCAAGTCCAACTTCTTTGGCCATTGCTGGATCATTAACTGTACAGCACCAATCAAGCTGGGAAGTTCCCAAGGCTCTGGGAACAAAGGAGGGTGCTTCAAGTTGATCATCTAGGGTGTTAGCACCTGATGGCTGCCTTGCCTTCCATTCTGGCCTTTACTCACATAATAGCCACAGAAAAGCACCCCCTCCTCAGCACCTCCCGGCTTCACCGTATCCAGCAACAGAGCCCAGCTAATTGTGAGCATGTGAGTGTTCGGCATCCAGTTTTATATTTAGTCCATGGCTCTGACAGGCCTTACTCAGCAGTTGCTAATCACGGAGGCATTAATTGCTCTTCTCCTAGGACTCCAGCAAGAGGAAGGCTGCTTTCTAAAAGCAGCTGCAGAGGTGGGAAGCCGTGGTGTCTCTTTGTGGGTTATCCCTGTGACAGTTGTTTTAGTTCTTTGTTGATTTTGTTTTGTGGGGTTTTGTTGTTGTTGTTTGTTTGTTTGTTTGTTAATAGGCTCTAAAAGAGAGAGAGAGAGAGAGAGAGAGAGAGAGAGAGA